>PVJL010006279.1:17500-94506 GCA_004026885.1 Lyroderma lyra | reverse complement strand
AGGGTCCTCAGAAAATTGGGAATGGAGCTACCATTTGACCCAGCAATCCCCCTTCTGGGGATCTACCCAAAGAACTTGAAAACCTTTGTCCGCAAAGACTTATGTACCCCAATGTTCATCACAGCGCTGTTCACAGTGGCCAAAACATGGAAACAACCAAAGTGCCCTGTGACAGATGACTGGATAAAGAAGCTGTGGTGCATATACACAATGGAATATTACTCAGCTGTAAGAATAGATGAAATATTGCCATTTGCAACAAAATGGATGGACCTGGAGATCATCATGCTTAGTGAAATAAGCCAGACAGAAAAAACAAAGAACTGCATGATTTCACTCATATGCGGAATATAAAACTGAAAGCAAAGAAAAAAAGAAATGAACAAACAAATAACCCATGGACACAAGCAATAGTTTTTGTTTATTTGGGGACGAGTGGGTTAGGGAGGGGAGAAAGGGGAGGGGGTGGGAGAGGAGGGGGGGAAGCTAAATATAAGGTGATGGAAAGAGAAGTCACATTAGGTGGTGAACTTATTATACATCAAGTTGACAATGCACTGTAGAATTGTATGCCTGAAACCTATGTAATCCTTGCTAACAGATGTCACCCGAATAAGTCTAACAATAAAAATGAATTTAAAAAAAAAAAAGAATACCAACTTTCAGATCACACTGACTGGAAATACTCAGGCTTTTCATTTTAGGCGATGATATCTCAGTAGCCCAATCTCAGGTTAAAGGAAGCAGGTTGTTTTGTTTAGAAAAGAGACAGTTAATGTATAAGAAGGGTTCTTGTGAAAATAATTCCGGCTAATTGTTCTTCATATTTGCTAGAGGGCAACATGAGGGGGTTGGTATACATTGTTCTTCAGAGAGACCAAACAGAGTTAAACTAACCGTGATAAAGTATCAGAATGGAGGGCTCATTCACCCACAGATCCTTAGCATAATAATCCAGTGCCCTTAAATGGACTCTTGAACAATGTGTATGTGGGGGTCAGGGGCACTGACCCCCCAATCAGTAGAAAATCTTCCTCATAATTTTTGACTCTCCCAAAACTTAACTACTAATAGCTTACTATCGACTGGAAGCCTTACCGATAACATAAACAGTCAATTAACACATGGTTTGTGTGTGATAGCTTGTATTCTTACACTAAAGTCAACTAGAGAGAAGAAAATGTTATTAGGAAACTCGGAAAAAGAAAATAT
Organism: Lyroderma lyra; assembly: GCA_004026885.1. Classification (NCBI taxonomy): domain Eukaryota; kingdom Metazoa; phylum Chordata; class Mammalia; order Chiroptera; family Megadermatidae; genus Lyroderma; species Lyroderma lyra. The sequence goes on along the minus strand of PVJL010006279.1, from coordinate 93,294 downwards.
GTTTACAGTGCTGTAATGTCTTTATCCATACTGCAAGTTTATGTCCTCTGTGTACATCCACGTAGAGGTGGACCTGCGAAGTTCCAACACCTGTTGGTCAAGGGTTAACAGCTCATGGGCTCTTCATATCCATGGATTTCAGCTCCTCGGAGTCAGCCACGACCAGCATTTCCGCATTCCCACCTGCGAATTCTCGACTGCAGATTCCTAATTACTTCCTCTCTGGTCTGGTTGAATCTATGATGTGAAGGGGGCTGACTGTAGGTCTGTTCTGGAGTCGGTGGAGGAGCAGCATTGAACACGAGTCAATGACAACAGCGCCTATTTCAGTGGGAATTTAGGTATGATGCCAAAATTTCTACATTGGCAAGATTTGTTTCTTATTCCTCCTAACTACTCTTTAATTGTCTCCTTTTTCCATGGACACACCCCTGAACATCTCTTTCTCAGACGCCCAGGGCATTTATTCTCCCTGGCAGCTCAGTATCCCCCTCCCTTGTTCACTTTGATAGTGTCCCTTTGAGCTGTTTCCTCTGTGACAGCCCTTTACATCTTGGGCTTCCCCTCCCCCACATGCCTGTCAAAATGTCCCTTTCCTCTGTCCCAGCCCCTAGGATTCTTTATTTGACTTTCCAAGTTGGCAGTGTATTAATTCTGATAGCTCTGTCTAATGGGGATAATGGTGGTTTTTTTTCAGTGTCTCTTGACAGTTGGCACTGTGAGACTAGTGGTGTGACGAAGGATATTTTTACAGACATAATTGTGGCATCACATAACATGCAGAGTGAAAATTAACCCCTTTTTAATTTCTTCTCAAATCTTTCTAATTAAGATGAAGTTTTCTTTGGTGCTAGTGTTGTTTTAATCCTTTAAAAATGGTTAATCTTGCTTTTTAACAAAGCACAATGTAGGCTTCAGGCTCCAAGTCTTGGGAGGTAGAATTATTTCTTAGACTTTTTTTTTGGTATGAAAGTATGATATATACTAGAAAGGGCCATAAACAAAACATGTACAACTTGATTAATTGTATTAGCTAGAATTTAAAATTATTTTAAAAATTCTTACTGCATTTATGTACACAGCTCCCATTTAGTTATGTCAGTGATACTGGTTTTCTAAGGCAATGATAAAAATATTTTCCTTTTAAAAATGAAAATTATTAAGTGAAAAAAAGTGAGTTGATTTCAGAGAAAAATATTACTCTATTTCACAATTCTAAAGGTTCAACCCCCCATTCCCTAATATTTTAACATTTCTGAAACCATGCATCATGCCACTGGTGCCATATTATGATGCCCATGGATTTGGTCGGGCAGTACTGATAACTGTGTAAACCTGAAGTTCACACTTGTGGTCAAATTAAGAAAAATTAACATCAGAGCATTTTAGATTCAATAAAAATATGTCTCACAATTAAGTTCACGAACTCATCCTAGAAAATGTGCTACATACCTCATTGCTGAATGTCACCATGGTTATCTTTGAAGTACTCTCCTTGGGAAGCTACGCACTGACACCAGCACCTAGTCCACTCTTCAAAGCAATTTTGAAACATTTTCTGAAATGGCCATCAGAGCTGTCATTGTATGATGCTTGATATCCTGAATTTCATCAAAATATCTTCTTTTCATTATTTCCTTTATCTTGGGATAAAGAAAAAAGTCATTGGGGACCAGATCAGGTGAGTAGGGAGGTTGTTCCAAAAAAGTTATTTGTTTACTGGCTATAAATTCCCCAACAGACAGTGCCATGTGAGCTGGTGCATTGTTGTGATGCAAGAGCCATGCTTGTTAGCGAAAAGTTCAGGTCATTTTCATCTAACTTTTTTTTTTTTTTTTTTTTTTTTTTGGTATGTGGGTAGCTCCCTGGCTGGGAATCGAACCCAGGCCGCAGCGCCGAAGCCTTAAGCCACTACACCACCAGGGAACTCCCATCCAACTTTTTTATGCATCCTTTTTAGCACTTCCAAAGAGTAAACTTGGTTGACTATTTGTCCAGTTGGTAAAAATTCATAATGAACAATCCTTCTGATATCAAAAAAGGTTAGCAAAACTGTTGTGACTCTTGATTTGGACTGACGGAAACTTTTTGATAGTGGAGAATTGGCTGACTTCCATTATGCACTTTGAAGCTTTGTTTCAGGGTCACATTGATACACCCATGTTTCATCACCGGTGATAACACGGCCTCTCCAAAAGATCTTAGCAAACTTCGACTCTCTTTTGCTTTTGTTCATCAGTGAGCTCCTTCAGGATAATTTTTGCACACACTTTCTCATGCCAAGATTTTCAGTTCAGATTTTCTTGTTTCTCTATTGATATTAACTTGGTCTGCTATGCTTCTCACAGCCAACAATTTTGATGCACAATTCAACAAATTTTGCAATGTTTTCATCAATTCTGCTTGTTACTGGCCACCCTGACCTCTCTTTATCAGTGATGCTTTCTCTCTCTTAATAAAATGTTTAATCCATTTGTACACTGCCATTTTCTTCATGGCATTATCCCCATAAACTTGGACTAACATGTCCCTGATTTCACTTCCACTCTTGCCAAGTTTAACAAGAAATTTAATGTTTGTTCATTGCTGTAATTCAAGCTCTGACATTCTTATGACAGCACACAAAAACATGCAATAATAATAATGAACGCCACTCAGGAAGACACCACCACATGTCAGCATGCACACAGCTGTGAGACACAGGTATACCAAGGTTATGACACCTTACCGAGTTGTTTGTACCGCGCTGCCAATGTAAGCGCACGGTGGCAATTTTGCGAACTGAATTGTCAGACCTCGTAAATGTAATACGGAGAAAGTAGAGATTTGGTGTGCAAATTCCTGAAGTTCAGGAAGCAGTAGTTTAGTGACCTACTCTTTGTATCTGATGTCTGTGTACGTTACCAGGAGCTCTGTAGAGATGCAAAGACTTCGCCCCAAAGTGTGAGCAGTAATAGGAATTTCAGCCCTGTGGCCGGGCTGTGGTGGACGTCAGGGGAGCAAGTGATCTTTATTTCACATCCCCTCAGGTGTTCCCTGCTTATCAACCCTGTGTCTGTCCCTGACACAGGGCTTGCCTGGCCCTTTGTGACATATATGTTTTCCTTGCTTGGAAATTTCGGGGCACTACATAATTAGGCTGCAACTATGAATTATAAGGAAAACAACTTTCAGATGTAGAAAGTTGTTACACTAGAGTGTAGATCAATATCCCTGAATATCAGGTATCGGCCTGCACCTGCTCCCTGTACCCTGATGACCCAACATGATGGTCTGCACAGGACAGCCTCTGAATACATATTTGTTAAAGGAATGAGGGAAGGAAACTTACCCTTGGTCCCCCACTTGCAGACTCCAGGTATGGCATTACTGTGTGGCCTGGACAGCTAGGGGCCAGCAGCAGCCCACAGTTGGGTCCTCCAGCCTGCTCTGCGATCCAGAGGCCATGGCTGCACATTTGTGTGGCGTACTATTTGCATACTCTAACGAGATGGGCTATAATTGGCCTTCATTGATTTTGTTTTCATTGAGCTAAAATAGAGTCAGAGCTTCTTAGGCTAGAAGAACTGATTGATTTGTGGTAGAATTCAGGACTATTCAGTTGAAGAAATAATTAATTATGTTCTTATTTAGCAATCATCAGGGTTCAGCCTATTTCTTAGCAGGAGAATGTGCTCAGCAGAATTAGACTTTGCTAAGGCAGGGATGCTGTAATATAGGTACTCTAGACAGGCAAATGGTGCAAAGCGGAGACAATAGTATATACTTGGTTCATCAGGGTACAGGGAGCAACAGTATATAGTGTGTGTACACACACACACACACACACACACACACACACACACACAAGGGCTGACTGAAGCCAGCCATAAATGCCTCTATTTTTCATATTACATGGCTGGATACTTTCCGGACAGCCCTTATGTGTGCGGTGTGTGTGTGTGTGTGTGTGTGTGTACACACATATGTAGAGAACAAGAGACATGCATCACATCTTCCTGTTCTTTATCTTCCTTCTCACATGTGCATACAATTCATCTATTTCTCTCTCTCTCAATCTGTCCATCCATTCATCCATCCTTTTATCTATCCATGCATCCTTGATTCCATCCACCCATCTTTCAACGTTTTGCAAGTTTTCTGTGAGTTGATTCAGTCTGGGTGAATGATACCTTTCGCCTTTGTCTTCCACTTTTCAGACTTGGGGGCTGGTCCACATTGACCCAACCCTAGAGAAGGAGACGAGGGAATACCAGACTGATTTGATTGTCCAGAAGCTTGGGATACTTAAGCAAATAGAAGCATTTCATAGGCCATTCTGTATAGATGGGGTAGCTTGGGATTTTGAACTGATTTTGATTAAAATCTTTTAAAATGGTTTCAGTCCCATGTTAGCCTCTTCTTTTAAAAATTTTATTTTGAAATTATTATATCCAATTTTTGGATATTATTAGTCCATATTAGAATGAGGTCTAGTCTCTAAGTTGAGACCTTACAACTTTTGAGGAACGAGGTATAGATACAAATAAATAACCACACTCTCCATTATTTAACAGACACTTCCTGAGAAGCTCAGTGTGTAAGGTACTATGGTAAGTGCTGTAAGGGGTACGAAGGTGAACAAAATACTGTAGCTGCTCTGAAGCATCTTACAAGTTCATACAGAAATATTTGTCAGAAATTTTTTTGTATGTCAGTATTTGGAATGTTGTAGACAGTATTATATATAGAGCCCATAACTTAGACCATAAAAATCTATTAGAAGTATTAGGATGAACCATATGAAATTGCTAATGTTGCACTGTTGTCCTATAAAAATGGCAAATGCATGTGGTTCAGTCTAATATACATGTAATGTAACGTGTTTTATACTGAAATATAAAACCCAGAGTAACTAATGACCATGAATTGTAATGACTATGTGAGGGAAAATGTGTTCAGAAATGTATGTCCTCTGATTAAAGAAATGAAACAAGGGACTGTTTCATAGATGTTCCTGTTTGGGGGGATAGTTGAAATAAGGGTTTCTGACTTGGACTCCTAGTTCTATCATTTAGTGGCTGTGTGACTCTGGGGAAGATTCCAACTTCACTCTTTCTTAGGTTCCTTAATTAGACAATGGTATTACCTTACAGGGTTTGGGGGAAGATTAGACAAATTAAATGTGTGAAATGCGTAGAATGGTGTCTGATCCTTAATAAGTGCTCAGTAAGTATGGGGTGATTTTGTCCAATGTCAGTTATTTTCAGGTAGTACTTGCTATCTCTGTGACCTTGGGCAAATAATTAGCATTCCTGGGTCTACAGAATCGTATTTGAAATGCCCCATAGCATTGTGGAAAGGCTTCAGACAGATTAATCAGAGTGAAATTCGACAGTGATGCATTATATAAGTATACAGGATTAATATTAAATTGTTTATTATGTGGTATATCCTTGTTATTAATCCAATTTCCAGTTTTTCTTGAAACTTTTGAAAACTCTTGAAAAACTTTTATCCTAACAAAGGAGGCAAATGCTCAAGGACTCACTCAGTTGTTTCTACCTTAAATCTTTCAGTTTCTTTTTGTTAAGGTTTCTGAAAAAGTAAAATTCCAGTCTTATCTCTTGACCTTTAATACATGTTATACATTTTGATCATGGAGTAAAAAAAGTTTTTATGAGTGGATAAGATATGCAATAACTATTTTTAAAAATAACAAACTCCGGTTCAGTAGTTCCTTGGGACATATCCTAAAAGCAATTCACGTCTGACATACTTTTCACATAATTTCCCTTTTCTTTACAATCATGTTTTAAGGCATGTGGGGTCTGGGTTGTCATCCTCATTGCGCAGGTGAGAAAACTGGGGCTCTTAAAGTTGAAGAAACTGTAAAGTTTCATCTAGAGTATTAATGTCAGGATTGTTCTCTTATTTCATAATCTATAACATCACATGTATCATTGCTTAAGCTAAGAATGCCAATTCTGGGCTTGATATAGTGCACTAAATTCATTGTCAGATATAATTTTCTGAGAGCATTTTTTTATTTTCTAGTTTTAAGAGGGTCTTTGAAAATTTTGTTAGGAAGACACATTTCAGTTAGAAGTGAGAAAACCTGTTTCTGGAATTTCCTCTGGTATTCCAACAACCAATTCTTCTGCAAGAAATTATATATATAATTACATCTCACGACATCTATGTGTACACACACACACACACACACACACACACACACACACACACAAGCTGCAGCCCTCAGCCAGATCATGGGTTGTTGGCCTTTGGGTGACCTTAGAGTGGCTTCCTGGTGCCCCTGTTCCCTATTGTCATGGTGGCGCCAGGAAGAGAAAGCATGCTTCTACTAAAGGGTGCCTTCCTGCTTTATAATACAACTAATTGATTACCAAGTTCTACTTATATCCTGGGTTTTTACTGGCAATAAAAGGAGAGTACCGTAAGCTCTGTAAGTGTGAGTTAAGTTAGAGGTTAAGGGCACAGTACTCAACAAAACTGCACTGAGTTTAAATGGCAGCCCGAGGTTTGGAGGTCCCCAGGCCACTTGCACTTCTGACGATAAATCTCGGGATTCCCAGGACCCTTTCAGTTTTGATAATTCGGTAGAGTGACTCCCAGAACTCAGGAAAGTGCTATATTTACAATTATAGTTTTATTATAAAGGATACACATAGGGTGAGGTCTGGGAGGGTTCCAAGCACAGAGCCTCCCAGTTCTTGACACATGGAATCAAGACACATCGCTCTCCTAGCACGCTGATGTATTATTCACCAACAAAGAAGCTTACACCAGCATTGGTGTCCAGAGTTTTTATTACAGTTTCATTGGTTGAATTATTGGCCATGTGGTTCAACTCAATCTCCAACCCTTCGTTACTTGGTAGAGGTTGGGTTGGTATCACCTCACTCAAAGCCCCAATCATCTAGTCACACGGTTGGTCTTTCTGGTCTGACCAGCACCCATTCTGAGTCATTCGTGTAGCTTAAACCCAGGTATGGTACAAGGACTCACCCAACAACAACATCTGGGAAATTCCAAGGGTTTAGGAGCTCCCTCTCAGGACCCTGAAACAGAGGTTAATTCTTTATTATAACAAAACTTCATATAGGGCAAAAATCAATAGATGCTTTTTAAAGCATGGAGGAAAGAAGGAGGAAATGAATGAATTTGATGGGCTTTCTGAGGGATTCAAACAAGGCTCTCTAAGGTCTTTTTTAGGGTAATGAATTTGGGAGCTTGGGAAAGTCTTTCATCTTTGAAGTTTCCTGAATATACCAGTCCAAGTCCACATGCTTACAGGAGTCACACATCTTGGATTTAGTGTGTTATTTGGCCTTTCAACTGGGTGTGGTGCTGATGGTGCTGATCGTGTTTCCCCAGAGGGCAGCATACTTTGCACAGGCCACACCACACCACACCACAGGGTGTTCGCTCATTTAATAAATATTTAATGAATCCCTACTCACTGTCCTAGGTGCTGGGGGTACAATGGTGAGCAAAGTAGACAAAAATCCCTGCCTTTTTGGAACTTTCAGACAACAAGCACATAAAGATATGCTAATCAGATAGTGATAAATGCTTTGGAAAAAAAACAAATTGAATGCCCAGAACCTGTCGCTGCTTCTCTGCAGGCTGGGCAGGTGAGGGCTGGACAAGCGTCCAACTCTGGGGCAAAGTTTGCAATTTGTTGTTGCTGCTGCATGCCCTCTGGGTTAGAAAAAAATCTGTCCCTGAATGTTTAGCGAGTTGGCTTGGCCTTTTGATTCTGCAGTGATTAAATGCCAGGCTATTGGGAATTAGTTTTATTCTAATTCAAGGTTAAATGTAGAAAAGACCTCCCTCTTCTCCATCTATCAAAATTTAACTGTGGATCTTTTAAGGGTGTCAGCTCCTTTTTCAAGCCTTCTCTGACCTCCCCACCACACAATTGCATTTAATCCCCACTTTCTCCTCTTTCATGGCATTTAATTTATAGCTCTGTTGTATCACATTTCATTCTGTCTTATATGGAATTATCTGCTTATAGGCTTTGTTTTTCCAATAAAATTTGTAATTTCCTTGGAAGCAGGGAGGTTCTTTTTCACTGTGTACTTCACAGTATTCATCTCCTCTCTCCATTCCAAGGAATGTTAGAATGCTCAGTACACAGTAGCTGTTCAATTAATTATTGATTGAAAGAAAGACACCATAAAGCAGGCTTATCAGTGCAGATACCTGATTTGCAAATATGTAAGTTTCTTATCTAATTTCCATTGACTTCTTAGATGAATGCAGTTTTCACTAGTTTCCTTGGAACATTCCTTGTGACCTTTCTTTCCCAGGAAAGCATTCCAAAGATAGGACTCTGAAGGTTGGGAACAGCCACAACAATAAAAATATACTTAGTGTTTGTTTCCTCATAATAAAAAAATACATCTTAACTGTAGAATATTGAGAATATTTAAATGAACATAAATAAGAAAATAAAAATTACTCTCATTCACTCAAAAGATATCTATTGAACTGTTATGAATCTCTAAGTGCATGCAAAGCACTGGGAATATAACAGTAAACAAAATAGGCCAAGTTCTGCTTTTACCGAAGGGAGAGATTAAACAGATGACTATAACTCACACAGTTAATGAATGAATTATAATTCCCACAGTTCTTACACATGAAGACAGTTAATGTTAACATTTTAGTGTACATTTATGCAATCTATTTATAGAAGCAATATGTTTATTAATATTCATACAATTTGAAAAATGAGATAATACTGCATACTATTTTTTCATCTGCCTTTCTTGACAAATATATTTTGTAAATATTTCTTTAAGTCTTTAATATTTTTCTACAATATCATTTTAAATAGCCGCTAATGTTTGGTTTTAAAGATCCAACCTTTCAAACTGTGATCATGGATTATTTACCTAGAAAAAACTGTGGGACTTGGAATTTTCTATTAAAGGGTCTACACAAATTTAAAGCTTTCGACAAGTATCACTATGCTGCCTCTCTGCCACATGACTGTAAGTTTACTCTTTTATTAGCAGTGTATCAGAGGACTGGTATCAGCATTTTTTTTTTAATTTAAAAAGAAATTAACCTTGTCTGCGTGTTTTTGTTTGTCAGTGTGTGATCATTTCTTGTGCATTGATTGCAAATGAGGTCGGCTCCGAAGTAGATAATGAATGAAATTTGTAATCAGTGTTAGAAAAGAGGAATATTTTGCCAAGGTTGATTCAGGACTATTAGATGGTTTCAGAGCTTAAACCGCAAAGCGAAGGAATAACTATAGGCCTTATTCTTTATATTTATGTTAATTGATTCTTCAGGTTGGCCATTGTTTTGCTGTTATATGGAGAAAGGGCATTAAAGAAACATCCTGGGCTTGAATGTCAGGAACACAAGGAGAAAGCTGGGGCAAATGTGCCACTGTCACTAATGAAATTGCAGAGGAGAAGCGAACCCCGTACCCAGGAGAGGGGCTGTTAACAGCAGCTAGTCAGTCAAGAAAAGCATTTCCCCAGCAGGAAATCAAAGTGCTGTTGCCAGAGGCAACGTTTCCATGTGAAACAAGGTGCCCCATGTTTTGCAAGAGGACAATGAGAGATGAACTGGAAGGGTTTTGCTCATGAGTGTAATACTTGGCTTATAAAGGGTCATGAGATCACCACTTTGTAGTGATATGCTCTAAGTTCTAAAGGGATTCTATTTTCTTCCTAAAACGAACCCACTTTTATTTTTTCATACAAAAGAGAAAGATCTGGTATTAAACAGGGACGAGGAGGGTGAGTTTCCTGTGACATGGAAGGCAGTGGAAGATCAGGTGGGATCTGGTGCTGCGATGCCAGTTGGTGGCCTTGTGTTACAGTCTTGATTCTACACCTGCCTACTTCTGTGACCTTGGGCAAGTCCCTTAATCTCTCATGATTTTGGTCTCCTCATTTTTAAAGCAAGAGGTTGGAACAAAATGGCTTCAACGTTTCTTTTGGCTTTCACTGTTTTCTGACACTTTGACACCCAAAGCTTGTGCAGGTTCGGACTGGAGGCTCATCTTATTGCCCCTGCTCCAATATGGGGAATGATACGTGATTACGACAGTTTTTGGACTATCATCTCTTCTTTCATTTCTTTGGAGTTATATTAGAGAGGATCTTGGGACTTGTAGCACAATCTAGTACCCACAAAAGGCAATTTCTTCTTTATATTTCTGTCCTGGTTTTTGTAGTTTTGCTAAAGGTCTAACTTCATATTCATAATAATATTTATGGAGGAGGAATCCTTTCCATCCCTCATTACATTTTTCTGTACTCTGCAATTAATTTTCTTAACTTCCTATCTCATCTAACAAAATCATGAACACTTTCCAATTTACTAAAACAGTTGTTCCATAGAAGACCAACATCCTCCAACGACTCTCAGTATTGTTATATCTTCATCAACCCTGGGAAGAAGCGTGTGCGTGTGCGTGTGCGTGAGTGCAGCGTGTGTGCGCGCGCACGTGCCCACGCAGAGTTAAGAAATAGGAGTTAGACGACAAGGCACGATTAGGCGGTTGGGCTTCAAAGCGAACATTTTTAGATTCTATCTGGAACACATTTTATTAAAATTGCAACAAACTTTATAAAATCAGATGTATGGTTCATTAAGGGAACATTACCTTACAATTATGATTAATTAGATTAAACTTATGAAAGTGTGTTATTTGTTGAAATCAAAAGGGCGGGGGAAGATGATGGATGATGAAAGAGTGTGATAAATGAAGAAAGCAGCTGAACTAAATTGAATGTGTATTCATCCGTTTTCACTTCATAACTAATGATAAATTGAGCATGTCACATTGAACAATACATGTCTGGGCTTAAGCACACAGTTTCAGCTCCTGTTCACTAATGCCTCGTGATAGGTAGTTGAGACCAAAGAATTGAAATTTTAGTTCCTGGACTTTTGTCTGCTTACAGCTTTCCTTGGAAAGCACAATGGATACTTACTCACTGAATTAAAAGAATTTATGGAATTTATTTTTTGCATAATAGAAATTGTACTTCCTCAGATCATATAGGTATGGTATTTAAAGCTAGGAGATTTATCTTATTTTCCCCAAAATGGATTCCCCTCATTTGCAGGCCTAATCAAGTGGCAGAGGTGGAAAGCACCCAGAATTATAGAAATATCTTTCTCTTCTTTTCCTTCCTGGAATGTAGCCATATTTACCTTGGCAATCGATTGGAAGAAACACCCTGAAAGGCTCATTAGGCAGTCTGGGGTATTTGAAAGTGAGGGGCCAATATTAAACAGTTTACATCAGTTTCCTGAAATCTCAAGTTTTCCAATATTTTAAATCACATTGTAGTCTCTCAAGAACCGTCTGAGATTTACGAATCTGGTGTTGGGGTCAGGGAAAAAGCATGTGGAAAATATTTCCAGTCAGACTGAAATTAGACAAGTTTACTGCACGGATTCAGGAATGGTTTATAAAAAGAATCCATTTTTGCTAGAAAAGTTCAAGAGGGTTATGATATAGGATCTGACACACAAGCAGCACTCCCCTGCTCTTTAATTCTCACTGAAATGGAATTAAGACAATTTGAAGTGAATGATGGTTTCTGAAAAGGTTAAACAACTTTTTTTTTTTTTAGTTTTGTTTTCTAAAGGGATTTTGGTAAGATTCATTTTGAATTGTGGTGAAGGTTTCTAGTCAGTTTTAATTTTATTTATACCTCATCTCTAAGCCCTACCTCAAAATCTAAGCATTCCTGGCTTAATATTTTCAGGAATTGATGAGGCTTTTAAGAGTCTGAACCTTTCCTTTAGATTTTATACTATTCAGAATATCACATGCTTGCGCTGTAGACACAGACAGGACTTTTGGAGAGGATTACCTGATTCCTCAGAGCAGGGCAGGTGTTCTGAAAGACACAAGGTGAGACAAACTGTGGCCATTAAGGAGTTCCGAAAGGAATGAATGGTGGCGGTGTCAGAAATAGTTATTTAGGGTTAGTTATATGGCTAGAAACGAGGTCTAGGGCTATGGTCCTTAGTGGGCTGGGGACAAGGGGTGGGTGGTGGCTGTGGCAGGGTGATGTTGGCAGTGTGGCCCCACAGGGGACGTTTGGTAATGGCTAGAGACATTTTTGTTTGTCACAGCTTTTGGGGAGGGGTGTTACTAGCATCTAGTCAGTAAAGACCAGGGATGCTGCTATACATTCTATCATACACAGAACAGCCCCTTACAACAAAGAATTATTCCAACTATCCTGTTCAAAATGTCACTAGATATGAGGTTGAACAACTCTGGCCTAGGGTAAGGCATGAATTGAAAAAAATGGCAAATGAGTGAACTTGTTGAGCAAGTGAAGAGCAGATTTAGGGTGAATTACAAGGCTGACAAATACCAATGTCCGAATTATGTTCTTAAAGCCACACAACAAATGCATCAGCCAAAACCATGCCAAATAAACCCTAAATTCAATCATTTGGCTGTAACACTAATAACTTGAAGTAGAATATAGTAAATATAAAAATTGGATTAGTCTTGGATCCCAACCGAAGTGATTTAATTCCTGAAGTACCCAAATAATTTTGTTCTGTTTAAATCTTTTTTCATAATGTATTCCCGTAGGAGTTGATGGGTTAAATTGCTGTGAGATTTTTAGGTGTTAGAACCTCTCCTTTTCCATGGAGAGAAATTGGAGGGGTAGGCTTTGGCCTTATGGTTAAACCAGAAACAGAACTGGAACCAGAATTGAGCTTTCCTGAAAGTGTTGCCTGGCTCTCCTGGTCAAACCATCCCCCCCTTTTCAGGCCAGCACCCCGCTCCCTCTCCTGCGAGGTGGTAGATCCCATTAATGGCAAATTGTTTTGGAAAAGAATATCCTGAAGGTGAGGGAAGGTGGCGAAGCCTTGAGTCATGCTAAACTATTCAAAAAAGGAGCTTAAAGGAAGAAACTGTCACACTTGCCTGAATTCTGACACGAAAATACATCTGGGGGCCAAGACAATTCATCTGTCAGGCTTCCTGTTGGAAGAATATTTACTCAGCTGTGAGCAGAGAGCTTCAGTGAACATCCAAGATAATGAAAGTTTGATAATACTCAATATTCTGGAAATAACTCCTCATCGAGTAAGTTCTTAGTGTCAGAATGCAAAATGATAAAGGACCTTGAGAAACTTTCTGGGGAGCAAAAAGCACCGGGATCCTTATCAGCAGAATTTTCTCAATGGGAGATAAAGGTCCTGTCTTTGTTCAGGAGGAAGGAAGTACGTGTTTGGGTCTCTTCCTCTTCTTTCTTCTTGTTTTTTTCCTTTCCTTTTCTTTTCTATTTTTTTTGGGGGGGGTTTTAATTCATTGTGGTATTAAATTATTGTGATGAAATACACATAACATAAATTTTACCATTTTAAGCATTTTAAGTGTACACTTGAGTGGCATTAAGTATATTCTCAATATGTGTAGTTACCAGCCCTATTCATTTCCAAACCTTTTTGTCACTTGAAACAGAAACTCTGTACCCATTAAGCAATAACTCCCCATGCCTCCCCCCAGCCCCCGGCAACCTCTGTTCTATTTTCTGTTGCTATGGGTTTGCCTATTCTAGATACTTCTCTAAGTAGAACATACAATGTTTGTCCTTCTGTATCTGTTCCAGCTCTCTTTTGCCTCCTTAGTGCCCAGTTAATGCCAGCACAAGAAAGGTAGTTGATAAATAAATATGGAATTAATGAAAGTCCTACTTGGAGGATGGAAATAACATACAAGTACACCTTTAGGGTTTAACACATTTTAAAATTTTTGCTTAGTAATACTAATGACAAAGATTTGTATTTAAACAGTGCTTACTGTTTCTCTAAGGAATGTTGACATTTTATTGCATTTGATGCTTTTTTATTTTGGGAAAATAATGCCACCCTTAAGTTTAGATTTAAATAAAAGATGGCTCTACCATCATGTTAATATATTTTTTTCTAGCCTAATGTGTCTTAGAAACATTTAAATTTATTCCTCTTGGGATAACCTCCTGTAATCAGCTGCTCTTGGGGTGTAAATGAAATGCATGCTTCATAATCATTTATTGATAAGGTTCAGGACTACCTCTATGATACTAAGTGCATTCTTTCAAGGTCCCCCATGGGAAATTAGCAGCAGAGCCAGAATTAGAACTCACAACCTGCAGGTCCCCAAGGCTCCACTGCACTGAGCTGCCCACCAGACACAACCTTCCTTTTTCCATGATCTATTCCCAGTGATCTCTAATGGTGTCCACGAAGCATAAAGCAAGAGTAACCATTCTTCCATGAATTCTCCCACAAGCACAAACAGTGCAAATTGTTTTCTTTTGGGGTCAGAGCTTTGTCACCTGCCATTTCAGACTTGGTGGAAGGCCGAAATACATCTTTTGAGGGGTTATGCACTTTATTTCACCCGTTGCTGACTAGTCATGACTTCTCTCTGGGAGATGAGCTACCTCTCGTGCCTGCTGTTTCTTCCCAGGTCCTCGTTCGCCCTTACGCCCCTGGTGTCTTCAGGAGACTGGAGGGGACATTTTGTTCCACTTACAGATGCAGTCGAAAGGAAAGATTAAGCAATTAAACTAATGCCCTCTTCACTGCCAACTTTATTTGTCCCTGTTTCTACGATCCCAGATATATATTTTTTTTCCTCCCTTTGCAGCTTGTGGTTTGACATAGCCTCATTGAACTTCCCCTCTGATATTGTCTCATAAAACTCTCTGTCAGTGACATAATTGCCTGACTAGCTTTCCAGGTTATGTGGTTTTTTTTTTCCTCCCTAAAACACACCGGTAGAGAAAGCATTTAAGCTTGACACTGTGACTTTCCTGGGCTTAGTTCCGTTCTTTTATCACAGAAATGCTTTCAAGTATGCACTGCAGTGCACTTACCTTTTCCTTCATAGAACTTTCCATCCTACCTTACTCATCTGCTGGCCAGACGAGGAAAATAGTAAGTAGTCAATTTACAGGGACAATACATTCATTCCAACTCAGATTTTTCTTTTAAATTGACAGACTTTGGAAAAAATAAGTTTTAATAGCCACGGAGATATTCGAGTGACAAGATGTGGCCTTCCTAGGGACACTGACTTGGAATTGGAGTGGAGAAGGCAGGAGAGAGGATGGAAGTGTGAGTGGAGTCATGTCAGCTAGGGCAAGGTTCTTCTAATACATAGATGTAAGTCTTTGGTGCGTGCCATTGGAATTTCGGTGGTAATTTAGGGGTATCAGTTCGACTGCCTGGCACTTCTTCTCTTACTTTGGGTTCTAAGAGTCACTGTCCTCCATCTTCTGGGACTTACAGAAGAGGATCGTGCCTCAACTATACTCCTCACAAAATCCTGACCGTCCTAATTTAGAACTGTGTTCTTTAATCCAGACTCCTTTTTATCCTCCCTGCTACTATTTTGAGTGGACTCTCACTGTGTCTCTTTGAAGATCAGTTGTTTCCAAATTAGGCTCATCTTCAGAATCAGCTAGAAAGTACACACACACACACACACACACACACACACACAAGAACACACACAACACCCTACCACACACATATACACAAACACAGACAACGATCCCCAAAGTCCACCCTTATTGATTATGACTCATTGGGGTGTGGGCTTAAGAATCTGTATTTTATTTTATTTTTAATTCATTTTTATTGTTAGACTTATTGGGGTGACATCTGTTAGCAAGGATTACATAGGTTTCAGGCATACAGTTCTACAGTGCATTGTCAGCTTGTTGTATAATAAGTTCACCACCTAATGTGACTTCTTTTCCATCACCTTATATTTAGTGAGAATCCGTATTTTAAAAGCACTTCTTTAGAGCATTCTAACGACTGCACCTGGAAATGTCTTTCTTAAACTGTTCCGATCATTGTTCATTGGATGTCCTGCCAATAATGTGTCCCTAGCCCAATCTATCATCTTCCGGATCCCCAGAATGAGTGAATCACAGTACTCCACACAGTGGTTAAGAAACCCTTTCCCCTTATCTCCTGCTCCAAGGATAACATTCAGACTTCTTGAGTTAGTATGTTGGGACCCCTCCAATGCCAATCCTGCCCATCTTCCCAGCTCTCTCCCCTACTAGTCTTGTTTCATGTACCTGATAATCTTTACGAACTTCTTCTCAGTGGCCCTGGCCCCAGTACGTCTGCACATTTGAATCCCAAGCCTTTATAAATGGCTTTATAAATGGTCTCCTTTTCCTGGAATATTGTACCTGCTCCTTCTTCACCTGGAGGGAAGACTTTCCTCAAAGGGCCCCTACTGCATGAAGCCTTCCTTGATGGGACCTGATATTATTAGCTGCTCTGTGATTCTGAAGCACCCTGTTCATGCCATTGAAACAATATTCATCAGATTGTATGGTAATTTATTTTTACTAGATTGCAGACTACTGGATGTCAGGCACTATTTTATATGTCTGTTGTTTCCAAACCTAGCCCAGTGTCTGGAAAATAACAGTTCTAAGAATTGTGTATGGAATGAATGAATGAAAAAGCACCTCTTTTGGAGTGTGGTAATTAAGAGCTTGGGCTCAGGTCCTAGATGAACTGGGTTTGGTTCTTGACTGTGCTGCTTATTAGCTGTGCCTCAATTTCCTCATATAGCATAGTATTAGCTATTGTTATGGTTACTGTGATAATTATTATTTTAAATGCTGGTGGAGGATTAAAGGGTCATTGTCAGAGGGTTTAGAAATAACAGAATACGAGGTGTCTTTTGTGACTTTTGACAAGTCACATGACTGCTATGTATAAAATGATGATTTAAAACCCTGTTTGTGGCTCTTGAACCATTCTCCTGCTCGAGCCCACTCCTACCTCTGAGGAGTGTACTTTCCCCCTTGCCATTCGAGGCCCTTGAGCCACTCCTGCTCGGGCCCCTTCCTACTTCTTTGGAGTGTACTACCCATAGTTTTAATAAACTATCTCTTTGTTTCACCTTATTTTCCTTTCAATAAACTACTTCTTGGTTTCACCTCTAAAAACAAACAAACAAATGCTGTTCGTATTACAGGTACGTAGTAAAACTCAGAAATAATAATAGTTAACCACTTAGTCAGCGCTTCTCATATGCCAGACTTTCTTCTAAGCACTTACACATATTTCACTTAATTCCGATAACACCCCTGTGAGGCACGTATCTTTATATTTCCCTTTCACCGATAAGCAAATTGAATTACTTACCCATGGTCACAAAGCTAGCAATTGGTATGGCCAGTACTGGGGCTCCAGCCTGTCTCGCTCCAAAAGTGTACATAGAACTATTGGGCAAAACTGCATCCCAAATAAGATAACAGTGCACATGAAAGAACATACAATTGTGTGGTGTGAAATCCTTGATCACATAATGACTTCTGCTTATTGCTTGACTTGGGCATCCTACATGGAGAAAGGGAGAGCTTTGATTTGGACCTGCTTTGGGAGAGAAAAGAGAAGACGAGAGGATTATTACAGGGCAGCATTTGCGGGTGGGGGTCCAAAGTGGGATGTGGCAGGGAAATGAAAGTATATGTGAAGGGCTCCAGCTAAATCTTGTGTCACATGGTTTTGTTTGCTTTTGTTTGCCTAGAAACTAGGTAGGAGATAGAAGCTTTCCTTCAGGAGGCCTTGTCTTTAGGGCATAAGATGGAGGAGGACCTCTTGGTTCTTACCTCCTATTGATCAGTCCTGGAAAGTCTGAAATAAAGAGGAGGAGGCATGAGCTGGCTTTGGTGACATAGAGCATAGCATTTCAATGACAAGCTGTAGCCTCTCCAGATTTGGGAAGGACTCTCCCTCTGTGGCTCTGGGAGTAACCTTCCGCCTTTCACTTGCGGAAATCTTGCTTGATCACACTTGAGAGCTCCCGTGTTCCTTCTCATTCCTTCTTCATCTAGTGATGCTCACAGCTAGGATAAGGGGAGACAAGTGACATCGATGCTTTTACAGGGATTGTGTAGGAGGAGCCACTGATGGAGCACCTAGGCAGGCTCTGCATGACACTAAGACCGATGGTTTGTTCAGCACATTTCTTGAGCTGGGCAACTGGCTGATTGACTAAAGTGGAGTATTTCATAATGTGGTTTTGGTGCTGCGTAGTAGAACAGAAAAACAGAAGTGAGATGACCTCTTGAAGTATCTAATGGAGACAAATCAAAATATGGTGTAATAGGGACCATCCCAGACTGAAAGTCCAGAGACAGGGTGTATATTCAGGCTCTGCCTCTGATGGGTCGTGTGGCCCCAGGCAGAGGGAACCTCTCTGGATCTCAACCAAGAAAATTCCCTAACTTTTCCCTTTTATGAATCATGATTTTTGTGTGAAGTCTAAGAACTCTTTGCCTAGTCCTGATGCTTTTCTCTGCCTTGGGGGATGGGGGTGGGGGTAAGTTTTATAGTTTTATGTTTTACATTTCAGTCTATGCTCCACATGAGTTAATTTTTGTGTAAGATATAAGGTTTAGGTTGAGGTCCGTTAGTTGGTTGGCTTATTCATTCATTCATTCATTCATTTATTTTGCCTATGGATATTCAATTGGTTCAGCATCATTTGTTCAAAAAGTTCTCTCTCCTCCAAATTGCTTTTTCTCCTTTGTTAAAAAATAATTGGGCATATTTGCATGGGTCTATTTCTGGGTTCGTGATTCTATCTCATTGCTCTATTTGTCTCTCCCTCTACCAATAATATATGGTCTTGATTATTGTAGCTATATAATAAGCCTTGACATTGGGAAAACTTATTCCTCTCTTTTTTCTTTCTTCCCTTCCTCCCTCTTTCCCTCCCTCACTTCTCTCTCTCTCTCTCTTTATTTCTTTTACTATTTTTATGAGTTTATTTGAGCCCAAACTGATGACAATTGCTGGGAAGCAAAATTTCAAATGCTCCCTTTTATTCTTCTTTTTCAAAATTATTTTGACTATCCTGAGACCTTTCTCTTTTCATATAAATTTTAGCATAAGCTTATTGATGTGTACAAAACCTTGCTAAAAATTTGTAGGAATTGCACTACATCTATGGATCAACTTGAGAATTGACATCTTTAGTATGTTAAGTCTTCCAATCCATGAACGTAGTTCATCTTTCCAAGTATTTAGCTCTTCTTTGATTTCTTTCATTAGCATTTCATAATTTTCATCATACAGATCTTGTACATGTTTTGTTAGATATACACTTAAGTGTTTCATTTTCTTTGGAGCAATTATATTGTAAATGGTATTGTTTTGGATATAATTTTCCACTTATTTATCATCAGTATATAAAAACGTGATTGATCTCTGTGTGTTGATCTTTGTATCCTGTGACCATACTGAACTCACTTATTAGTTCTAGGAGTTATTTTTGGGATTTTGAGATTCTTTGGGATTTTCTAATAGACATTTATGTCATTTAAAAATAGAGAAAGTTTAGTTTATTTCTTTCCAATCTTTTTCCCTTGCTATTTTTACCCCTTTGCCTTACTGCAATGACTGAAACACCAGCACATAATATTTTGAATGTGAGTATTTTGAATTGAATATTTTGGTGAGAATGGACATTCTTGCCCTGTTTCCAATCTTAGAAGAAAAGCATGTAGTCTTTCACCATTAAGTATGATGTTAGCTCTGAGGTTTTTGGAAATGCTTTTTATGATTTTTGGATATTAAACTGGCCTGCATACCTGGAATAAATCCCACTTGGTCATAGTGTATTGTTATTTTTAGATATTGTTGGATTTAATTTACTAATATTTTGTTAGGATTTTGGTATTTTACTTCATGAGAGATATTGGTTTGTAGTTTTCTTTCTATGTACTATCTTTTTCTGTTTTGGATATCAGGGTAATAGTGGGCTGAAAATGAGTTGGAAAGTATTCTTTCCTCTTTAGTTTCATGGAAGAGATTGTGTTAAATTGGTATTTTTAAAAAAAAAAATGTTTGGCAACATTCTAAGAGAGACAACTGTGATCTGAAGATTTCTTTTTTCAGGAGTTTTAAAATTTTGAATCCAAGTTCTTCAGTGATTACAGGACTATTTTGGTTGCCTATTTCATATTAGCTGCTTTTTGGTAGTTCGTGGTTTTTGAGGAATTGGTCTATTTCTTCCAAATTGTCAAATTTATAAGAATAAAGTTGTTCATAGTACTTCAAAGGACTTCTAAAGTATTATTATTATTTTTTTTAAAGTATTATTAATGGCTGCAGGATCTGCTGTGATATCTAATTTCATTTCTATATTTTCTCTTTCTTTTTATTAAATATCCTTGACAACTGATCAGTATCTTTAGACAGTTTAAAAACACTTTTTTCCCCCATGTAAGACTCGAAGTGGACACTTGATTTTTCAAATTGGTAAAAGGTAGCTGCTGGGATTAATGTAGGAAAGGAGGGTTGGGAAAGTGAGTTGCTGACTCCTCTATTCTGGAGTGGAAACCTGCCCTTACAGAGTGCAGTTTGACAACCACTGCCACAGGACATACGTTACATACTGTTTTTAACTATAAGATTCAGACCAAGAGAACACTCATTGCCACTGAAACTATGCTGAACAAGATTAGATTACTTCTTGTGAAATACTGCCACACTTCAGGATTGCGTTGTAGTCCAAGATTATTACTATGAACAATTATCATTGTGTTTTATAAAGAAAAAGAGAAAGTATAGAAGATTCGACAGACTCTACATGCATATTGACTCTGCCACATAGTTGCTGTGATGCCTAGATAACCATCTGCAGCAATCGTGCCCCTGGGAAGTATAATGGATTATTGACCTAGTCAGTTCTACTCTCTGTGCAAGTTCAAAGCTCTCCCCTGATTTCTGCTTATTTCTAGGCTTTATACTCTTTGCAGCCTGGATCTTGATTCATAAAGTTAGGTGTTACCCCACCTAAATTTTCTTTTCTTTTTTTTTTTTTTGTAGTTTCCTGGCTGGGAATCGAACCCAGGCCACAGTGTTGAGAGTGCCAAAGCCTTAGCCACTGCACCTCCAGGGAACTCCTAAATTTTCTGGTTAAGAAAAATGGTTCACAATTTGGAAACAAGGCAAACAGCGGGTGGCATGTCTTTTCAATGCCTTGTTGGAATAATTTTTATAGAACATGTCCATAATTTATTTGATCATTTAGGGCAGGGGTTGGTTACTTTTCCTTAAAGGGTCAGACAGTACGTATTTCAGACTTGCAAGCCATGTACTCTTTGTCATGACTCCTCAACTCTGCTGTTGTAGCTTGAAAGCAGCCATGGGAAGTATTTCAACAAATGGGTGTGGCTATGTTTCAAAAAGGCTTTATTTGTAAAACCAGGTGGCTAGCCTGGAGGCCATAGTTTGGTCATCTTCCCAAAGGCGAGTACACTTTTTATCAACTTATCTGAAATTCATGTTAGCTCTTGATTTTTTTTCTAGTAGAAATGCAAGTGATTTCTATCCTAAGGTTAGGCTTTTATTACCCTGTGGGATACTAACTTGTTTTGTATCTTACGCTAACATTCTCTTTCACGTGGCTGTAGACACCCAATTTCCACAATGCTCCTGAACCCAGCTTTCCTCCTGCTGGGTTCCTCATTAATCACTATATAACACTAATATAACATTGTATGTCAACTGTAATTAAATAATAAAAATTATTTAAAAATTAAAAATAAAAAATAAAAAATAAATTGAATAAGTCATTGATAGGTATTTTATGAAAATTAAATAAAAACTTTTTGAAATGAATGCTTTCACATCTCAAACACAAAATTCACCCTATTTCAGTGGTTTCCCTTCTTCCCCAGAAGGTGACATTCAGCAGAGATCTAATAAGTTTTATCAGCATTGACTAAATATTTGAGGAAATGTTACAGGATGAGGAGTCACTGCAGAACACACAGCCTCTTACCATTTGCCCATTGCTCCCTCCCTCCCTCTCTCCCTCCCTTTTCCTTCCATCTCTCTCATTTCCTCCTGCCTAGAACACTGACCTTTTCTCTCCATTCCCAGATGTAAATTTTCTCTTTTCTACAGAGTAGCTCAGATAAATGAAGGCTTTCAAACTCACATGATCTTTCCTTTTCATAGAGCTAAGAGATTATAGTTTTTCTCTCCTGCTACATAAGGACATTAAAAAAAAAAAAACTCTTAATTAGTTTGTATATTTTTCATTTGTCTCTTCCATAATAGAGGTGTTTTAATGATTAGGCATTTGGGAGCAGAACACAGCTTTATCTACAAGTACTATTATTCTAGCAGTGGTTGAAACAAGCCTTCAAACTGTACTTTAGTGAGTAAATTTCTTCAGCTACGATGCCAGATAGTTTTCAAAGCTTTCAATAACAATTCTTTGAAAAAATATTATTCCAGGAACAAGCAATTGTATTAATGGTATTTTTATGCCCTATAATGTTTCAGAGTCCTTAATTGTACCTGCTTGTATGAATACTAACTGTCTAACGAAAACTCCAAGGCAGTAATGTTCTGTATTAAGAAAAAACTTTAAAACAGACTAGCTTCTAGTCCATAGCTTTCTTTAGTTCATTAATAGTTTCTTGGACACCTACTATGTGCTAAACGTAGTATTAGAATTGGAGTCAAAGCTGAATCAAGGATGTACAAGTAATATTGATTGTCAGAAAATATTTATTAAAGGTTTCTGGGTATTGATTTTCTCCATGAGAGTACTCTATTTTGATCATTTCTAACATTAGGATAGCTTTTTTATCTTTAACTAAGACTGTGTTTTGGAGATATTCTTTCCAGTGCTTTTAGTGGTAAAAGGGATGTTTAAAAAATAAATAAATATAAAGAGAAAAAGGAAAAAAGATGTGACCCAGATGTCAACTATAGTCACCTTGTCTATGAGATTTAAATAATATAGACTTCACAATCAGTTGTGAGAAGTTCAACATTTAGTCACGATTTCAGCAAATTCCTCTAAATTTACATTTCCACACTTATTTTTAACTCTAAGTTCCTGTTGTCTCTGAACTTTCAATCTCATGAACATTTCATCTTCTACAGTCTTTTTCTGCCAGTCAGACATACGAAACGTAGCCCTCTTTCCTGAATTTCTTTTCCAACAACTCTCACAGGGAATTTGTGTTTATATCCCTTTGCCCCTCCCCTCCTCTCCTCTATTCTCCTCTCCTCTCCCCTTTCCTGCCCTCCCCTCCCCTCCCCTCCTCTCCGCCTCTCTTCTTTCCTCTCTATAGGCTTTTCACATCAGCCTATTTTCTCCAGGCAGAGAGGATTGTTTCACTGTCCCTAGCTAATCCTTAATCTCAGGGTCTTTTATTTTTCATCTGTTAATAAGCTTTTAAAGTATTTCCTATATAAATACAAATTTTCTTACTAAGAATCTCTCTGGTGACAGCTGCTGAAATAACAGCCTTTTTCTTTGCTTTGCAAAAATCTTGATAAGTTGTAATCTCTCCCTCTCTTATATTTTTCATCTTCTTGTACATTCATTTCCTTTTTGGATATTTCCAAGGGTGCAACCTCTAGCACGTAGAATGCCAAGTGTAAGCCAATGGAGTGAAAAAGAACATTGCATGTTCTTTCTCTATTATGTTGATAGACATTTAGGTTGTTTCCATATCTTGGCTATTGTGGATAATGCTACAATGAACATGGGGGCGCAGATATCTCTTTGAGATAATGATTTCATTTTGGATACATAATTTGAAGTGGGATTGTTGGATTATATGAAATTTTATTTTTAATTTTTCGAGGAACCTCCATACTATTTTTCATAATGACTACCAATTTACATTCCCAACAAGAACATACAAGAATTCCCTTTTCTCCATAGCCCCACCAACATTTTTATCTTTTGTCTTTTTGATAATAGCTATTTTAATAGGTATGAGATGATATCTCATTACAGTTTTAATTTGTATTCTTCTGATGATTAATGATGTTGAACACCTTTTCATTTATCTGTTGTCCTTTTCTATGTCTTCTTTTGAGAAATATTTATTTAGATCTTTTCCTATTTTTGAGTTATCATTTATTTATTTTGCTATTGAGTTGTTTGAGTTCCTTATATATTTTGGATATTAACCCCTTATTAGATAGATGGTTTGCAAATATTTTCTCTCATTTCATAGGTGGCCTTTTCACTGTTAATTTTTTTCTTTTGCTATGAAAGAGCTTTTTAATTTGCTGCTATCTCACTTGTCTATTTTTGCTTTTGTTTTGTTCTTTGGGGGTCATATCCAAAAAATCATTGCCTTGGCCAATCCCAAGAAGCTTTTTCCCTATTTTGTGTTTGAATAGTTTTACCATTTCAGGCTTTACATTTAAGCCTTCAATCCATTCTGAGTTGATTTTTGTATATGTTGTGAGATAAGGGTACCATTTCATTCTTCTGTGTGTGGATATCTAGTTTTCCAACCACCAATTATTGAGGAGACTAAGTTTTCCTTATATATTCTTGGTACTCTTGTTGAAGATTGAGGATGTATCTCTGGGGTGTGAATTTACTTCTGGACTCTCCATTCTGTTTTGTTAGTCCATGCTATGGTCTGAATGCTTCTGTCCTCTCCAAACATCTTAAGTTGAATTTCTAACCTCCAAAGATGGTGATATTAGGAGATGACACCTTTGGAAGGTGCTAAAGTCATGATGGTGGAGTAACATAACATAAGTTTTATCATACTGTTTCTCTAGTTATTTAAATTTTCTGATGCTCATTATCCATAGATTCCTTAAGAAAGACTCATGGGTATATTGTTCTCTGTGTTCTTGATGTTAACGTTTTGTGCCCTTTATACTTGAAAATCAGTTTTTCTGGTACAGAGTTCTTATGTCACATTTTTTTTCCTGAAGTGTTTTGATGTTAATTTTACGTGTCAACTTAGCTGGTCCATGGTCCCCACATATTTTGTCAAACAGTATTATGGATGATTCAGTGAGGGTGTTTTTGAATTAGATTAACATTTACAGCAGTGGACTTTGAGTAAAGCAGATTACTCTCCATAATGTGGGTAGATCTCACCCAATCAGTTGAAGGCCTAAATAAATCAAAAGACTGATATCCTTCCAGAAGAGGAAATTCTGCCACACTTGAACTGCAACATTGACTCTTTCCTAGTCTCCAGACTGATTACCTTTGAATTTGAACTGCAACATCTATGCTTCTCTGTTTTCCAGTCTGCTGGTCCACCCTACAGAGTTTGGACTTGCCACCTTTCATAACTGCATGAGCCAGTTTCTTAAAACACACACTCTCTCTCTTTCTCTGTATTCCGTTGGTTTTGTTTCTCTGGAGAACTCTGACCAATACAATTATCTTAAATATGTTACACCAATTTATTTTAATAAAGTTTGATATTGAAATGTCTGATGAAATTCTGATTATTTTTTTCTCCTATCACTCATTTTCTCCTTTTCCCACATTCCCAAAGGAATTTCTTTTCTTTAAAGTTTGGAGCTCAGGTCTGGTACATGTTTTGTTAGATTCATACTTAATTATTTAAGTATAAATGATATTAATATTTAATTTTATTTTTTAATTGTAAGTTGCTACTATGTCCAATATGATTTATTTTTGTTTGTTGACCATGTACGCTATAACCTTGCTAAATAAACTCTTTAATTGTAAGAGTTATTTATTTATTTATTTAGTATATTCCTTGAGATTTTCTATACAATCATGTTGTTTGTGACTAGAAACAGCTTACTTCTTTTTAAAAAAGATCTGTATGACTTTCATTTCTTTTTTTCCTTTTGCACTAGCTGGAACTTCCAGTATAATGTTACAGAATAGGAGTGATGAAGACAATGGACATCCTTGCCTTTCTCCTAATTTAAAGGGAAAGCATTATTTACTATTACGTATGTAAGTAATGTTTACTATTTTACTATTAAGTATGATGTTAGGTGTAGTGTTTTTTTTTTTTTTTATCAAATGCTTTTTTCTGCGTCAATTGATATGATCATATGGTTTTCTTTTCCTTAGACTATTAATATGGTGAATTACATTGATTAATTTTGAAATACTAAATCATTCCTGCATTCCTGCGATAAACTCAAATGGTGTTGGTATATGATTCCTTTTATATATTGCAGAGTTCAGTTTACTATTTTTTTGAGAAATTTTTGTATCTATGTTCATGAAGAATCTTTTATTTTCTAAGTTGAATCTTCTTGTATTAAATTTTTAAAACATTTATTTGTTTCATGTGTACAAGAGAACATAATGCTTAGATATTTATAGTCCTTATATAGTGATAACCCCAATAGGTCTATTTGCCATTTGATGCCTTACATAGCTGTCATAATACCACCGATTATGTTCACGAAGGAAGTCTTTACTCAGTTTCTCCAGCCCACTAGCCTTCTTTTGGTTCTCAAACCCACCAATTCTGTCTCACTGAAGGACATTTGCATGTGTGGCTCCTCATTTGGGCTGACCCTTTTAAATGTAACCACTGTAGAGAAGCCTTCACTAATTACTCAGCATACCATGGTTATCTTGTCATTCTTCTGACACATTATTTTATTTTTAGGTGCCCAGCACTTAAATACAGGGTCCAGCACAAATGATGCCCCTTTTTAATGAGTTGGTAATCTATACAAAATCTTTTATTACAAAATCATAAGCATATAATTCCATAATATAACAATATCACACTCACGCACACTTTAGGTGACATTTTAGGTGAAATGTTCAAATTGCTGTCCGTCTCACGCGGGACATTTGCGTACAGTTTCCAGTGTTGCTTCTGTCGGACCCTGTATATGTTTAATAAATGGGTTTTAGTAATTATATGACCTTGGGGAAAAGATAAGCTCTCTAAACCTTATTAGCTTTATCTGTAATTAATAATCTCCTACCCCCACCTACTACATATGCTTTTGTGGGAACCAAATAAACTAGGAATTTCTATGACCATTGATGAGATAATTATTGTTGATTAACTTTTTTCTTCTGGGGCAAAAAACAAAATGTCCATTTTACTTTTCAGATTTCTTTTATTTACCTGCTGCGTAGGACTGTATTGATTCTTTCATATTTACTGCTCTGGAAATGTCTCAGAGGGTTTATTTTGAGTTAAATTTACAATTTCACATGTGAAAAGTGTTCAACTGGGAATGAGGTTAGTAAGGTTTATTCAAAATGTAAAGTATCATTGTGGTTTTGGATCATAACTAATCATAACATCCCATGGAACGGGGGATGTAGTATGGGCTGTTTAGAAGCTAGTTATGCACAAAAGAAGAAATACCAGTCAAAGCAAACTTGTAATGCCCAATTGGAGTTCTAGTCATGTTTGAGCCATTCAAAGTCTAATCAGTTAAAGCCCCTTGAGTCAATAATTGCCTACTTCTTGAATCATTTCAGGTATCTATTATGCTGCACATTACCCACATAGAAACGAACATATGGTTGTGGAACACATAACAGAACTGACTCTGTTGGAGAATGTTTCCTTTAGGATGCCTTAAGACATTCTTGAGCAGAATATTATGTGGACTGCTTACTATCCCTTCTGTTCCCAGGGTCATAGGAGGGAAATGGCTAGTCCTTTGTATTAGGAGCACTGAATAGCGCACTGCAAGAAGTTGAAAAGCTAATAATTTATGTATTTAGAATAATAATTCTCTTCCACAATAAAAACAGCAATAGCGTTTCTTAAAAGTTGGGAAAATATTTTTTTGTCTCTTGTATAGCATTTCACGGAACTCAAATGTTGGGGAGAGGCTTTCTTGAAAGTGGTTCGGTCCCTCATCTGCAGTTTGTTGCTGTCTTCCTGTAACAAAGCGAAGACATTTGATATGGGCAGAGGAGGGAGGAAGAGCTTAACAAAGAGAAGTAGAGCAAAACCTGTGAACTCGAACCTGGCTAATTTCTACTCTGAATTATATGGATTTTTTTCCAGTTTATACTCAACTTAAAAAGAAACAGATGAATCAAAAGCATGTATTTAGAAGTCACCTTATTTGAATAAAATAATTTAAATAATTGTAACATCTTATATTTATCAACTGTGTTCAAAATGACAAGAATTTTCATATTAACCAGAATGCACATTTCCTAAGCATTCTGTAAAACTGAGGTATAAAAATAACAATCTTATTTACTATCCACACATTCATATATGCAATACACATCATGTGTATGTATAACATAATGTTAAAATAGTTTAACCAAGACTATAAATGGATAGATATCACATATTAAAGTGACTAGTGAAACAAAAATGAACCAATTAAATGGAGACTATTAAAGAACTTCATTAAAAATAATAGTGACCGGTGAGACTGACCATCCTGTAGGACTTACAAAAACAACCTGAAGATCAAATGGATGATTTTAAAGCCCCTCTTACACCTTGAGGATATAAAAAAGTTCAGGAGGAGTTGAAATTGAAGGCATTTGAGGAGAACTGTTGATGTGTGGGATCACCTTGGGCTTGGTAAGAAGTGTTTCAGTGGGGCCAGTCGAAAGTATGATATGTGTGCACTGCAATTGGGAACATGGGGGACTGGTGTCTGACTTCCATGTGAGAAATGGAGAGGATGGGATATGGCTGCTAGCAGAACTAAAGGGAAGGTGGCTGCCTTGGCTGCCCTCTGATCTGGGGTTGGTGAGTAGAAGATCCATGTGTGCTTCCCATGAATTGAAGGTGGGCCATGCATGAGAGAGACAGAGAAGCACACACACACACACACACACACACACACACACACACACACAGATCCAGCGCCGATGTGGCTTATTCTTAGACCCTGCCCAAGGAACAACAAACACTTGGAGAAACAATCAGACCAGAGTGTAAAGAAGCTGTAAATACAGCAGGATTCCTGGGGCTAAGAAGGAAGTCCCAACCAGCAGAAAGAGAGATTAATTTACCAACATTAAGGGAACTACAGATGAGGCAACCACAACAATATAGGTGGGAGGGGAGCTTAGAGAAGTGTCCCAGAGAGATTCCTGAAGGCATGAGAAGCCCAGATGAGTTTATGACAATAAATGACTGAGAGATGTCCTTCTCCCTTCTCCTGACACAATGGCCCTTGAGGATCAGAAAGTGCAGTTTAGAAGGATGAGTAGAAACACTAGGTGATGAAAAAGGGAAGACGTCAGTCATATGCTCCTCACCAAAGTTGTCCTACCTGATGCACACCCAAGCAGCATCCACGTAGCCACAGGAATGAAGATGGGACTTTATGTTAACAATGAAGTTTTGATGACTACCTTGCTTAGACATAGTAAATACAGATTTGAGCCTTTTTGTTTGTTTGCTTGGGACTGACAGTGACCATAGAATTAAGTGTTATCGAGGAGAGACTAGAAGAGTCATGAGACCTAGTAGAGTTTTCATCCAGGGGCAGAGGAAGACATGCTGGTTGCTTAGATTTGTGTAGAAAAGCAGCAGGCTGAACGTCCAGTTGTTCATGGGGCTTACCTCTTGGAGGTAGAATTGTAGATCCAGGGGTTGGGAGTACTTTCATATTTTACTATGGGTATTTCCCCGCCAAATTGGTGGTTTGAATTAATTAAAGTATTTTATATTTGCATGTTCAAAATCTAACATATTTTAACTTCTTATGCGTATGAAGGCTGTCTGGAAAGTATCCAGCCATGTCATATGAAAAATAGATGATTTATGGCGGGATTTTTTCCAGACAGTTCTCATTATTCAAATGAACAAACATTGTACACACATGTAGTGAATAAGTGTGTGTGATTTCAGAATTAAAGGAGTTATATACCCGGTATACGTAATGACTATTTAAAACATTATTTGTTTAAAAAAAAGTAATTGGCATGAGCAGTGCTGAAATTTCCAAAATAGCCACCTGTGTAGGTACTTGTGATCAGGCATCCCTCGTGCTATATGTGCCTGAGCACAGGTACCTGCACAGGTGGCTGTTTTGAAAATTTTAGCACTGCTCATGCCAATTACTTTTCTTTTTTTGGGCATCTCTAGTTTGTAGCAGAAGGAAACACTGTTTCTGGTTTTACTGTGAAATTCATGGAACTCTCTGCTTGAAATAATGTTAAAAGACCTTTATTATTCAACCTGTGCATTCATCTATGCAACCACATCTCCTTAGGGAAATGCTTGAAAATGGGATTTTTTTGCTGTCTTTCTCTCCCATTTGACTTTTCTTTCCACCCTCTCCCTTTGCCCCATCTTCATCCAGGTATCTATTAGTTATCTCTTTCAATAATCCTGTTCTGGCTTCATTGAAAGTGCTTTTTAACGTAAGAGATGTACTTCAGGCATAACACCAGGTCACTTTCTGAGTAACATTTTATGGGATTGATTAAACTTTAGCACCATAACTGTTGACTTTACAGGCCAGAAAAGAGACTCAGAGTGTTACGCTCTGGACAATTTGTGCCTCATAATTGTGAAAAATCAAATAGAGATAAGAGTTTACTGTGTTTGAAAAAATAAAAAAGCTGCCATCTAATTTTGCATCTTTTGTATTTAAAAGACCTCAATGTTTAAAATAAAATATCTTTTATGCGCATACAGTTAAGTTACAGTAAATAACTGCACATAAAAGAAGGTGGACTTCTAAATTGTAGGGACAAAGATAAAGATTCAAATTGGCTTCTTTATGACTCCAAACTGAACTGCTTACTTCTCTTTTGCTGCTGCAACATGAAGATACATTTGCCCTTGGTGGGTTTTCAAGGTTGTGGGACGATGCAGAGCTAATATTTTTATTAGAGAAATAACATCTTTTGGGCTAAAATCCAGTGGAATCACGGACCAAAAGTAAAAATTAAAAAAAAAAATCTGTTTTGGGATTTGGAAGTCCAAATCATTGACTTCCTCTGCACAAAAAGTGCATTGCCCGTGGCTCAGTGATGTGGTTCATAGTTAGCAGAAACATATTATGGAAAGGAAAAGAAAAGACTGAGGTAGGAAAAAAACCCCACCATTAATTCATCGGGTTGGTTTTGTACTGTGTTAGCTTACCTTGGTTGACACTATGTCTCAGAATTTCCTTCTCTGTATAGTGTGGATTAAGGTTGACCAGCAGAAAGATGTGGGGGAGCGAATGTTGGCTGGTGGAACACCTCCAGTCTTTGCATTTCAAAGATCGTCTACATTGTTGCTGGTCTGCTGGAAGGTGGTGTGCAGGTGGCTGACCTACCATCTCACTTCCTTGGTGGAGTACCAGCTGGGCCCATGGCTCCTCCAGCCCTGGCTATGTCGACAACTTTAACTGCTCTGAATCCCAGGCCAGGCACATGTGCAACTCAAAGGTGGGCAGTGACACCTTGACTATTGGGGTCAGATGAGGTGAGAGTCAGACACAGATTCCAATTTGTCCTTGCTTTCTCCCAATTTGCATCTAACTTTTCCTCTTGACTGCTTGTTCTACTAACGTACAGTGACTTCAGACTCCTCACCAGATATAGATCTTACAGCCTTCCAGAAATCTCTTTGTCTTATAGAATGAATGTTATTGATCTTGCATTATTTGTCTGAAAAAAATATTGCCATCTCAATTAATTTAGTTTTTTAGGTCCTATTTTTTTCCCTTAAATTTCACTTTTCCCCCTAGACTTTAAGGGAATGTGGCATAAAAAGCCTGGTGAATAATTTTTTCTATTATATACCATCTGATTAAACTTTGCAATAAGAGTAGAGCAATCTGAACTTGATATATTAAATGATTTGCAAATTGCAATGTGCTGCACTTTTCAGTTACATGCATAAGTAAAATAAATCAACTTCTGTCTTATCAGCACTGGGGGAATTTTTCATGTGTGATCATTGTATTTTAAAGTCAGCAATATACACAGTCCTTTTAAATAAAGATGATATTACTAACTTTTCTTCAGTAAGGCTTATGCCTGAATTGTGATCAAGTTATGTTTCTTTTTTGTTTGTTTGTTTAAACACAGTTCTAAGTATAGAAAAAAATGTACTAAATGGTAGCTATTATTAATACTATATATAATTGAAAAACTCTAAAATTTTTTTTTCTATTGACTTTACAGTAAAAAAACTCCCTTAATATTATTTCTTTTTGCGTTTGGATGGATGATGTACCTGGGCAGATTCTTGTAGAGTAATGAGATTGTTATTGAGCAGGTAATTTTTGTAGTAAGTGCTACTTTTGTTTATTTTAAGCAACGTGGGGTATGTGTATGTTTGCTTGAACTCACATGCACACACGTAAACACCCACATGCTACTTTAACTTGCAGACTTAATCATTGTACAATTTATTTTGTGTTTTTCTCTTACATTCAAGTTGAAGTTCCAAAGCCTGGCAAATTGTTTTCAAATGTATACTAGGGGCAGGAAAATATATGGTCATGCCAAGACATGATATGGAAGTAGATGTCCTACCAACAGAAAACTGCTAACCTTTTTTGTTTACCAAGTACAACCTTTATGTACATTTGTGTACATACACAAATGCATATATGAATTTACATGCATGCAATCCTATCATATGTGCAAATACATATATAATATTAATATATATGGTCTGCAATCAACAGATCAGTATCAACCAGAGTATTTTATTGCCTGATCCCATCCTATAATCTTTTTGTGAAGCTTGCTATGATTTTCAGAAGGGAGTGACACGCCCCCACCTTTGATTCTTGTCTCTGATTCTATATACTCAGGACTCAACAGGGACATCCTTCCCTTTCCTACCTTTACACTCTAATCCTCCTTTCCCTTGTCTCAGTATCCCTATTAAGCTGTTATGGCTTTAGGTAAATAAAAAATTAGTTGCCTCTTCCCAAATGTTTGGAGACCCCTGGTATAAATTCATACAAATGTAAATATATATATCTATGCAGATTTTCTGAAGCAAGCCTCTCTCACTCCACTGCACTTGCAAATTTCCCAAATACTGTTATGGTAATACTAGGTGATTTATTTTACATAAGGATGCATCTGAAGGGTGCAGCACATTGTGATTTGCAAACCATTTAACTTGCTAAGATCAGATTGTTCTGCTTTATCTGCAAAGTTCACCCACAAGGAATTTAATATAAAGGCTTTTATTCTTGTTGTTTCATGTATTGTACTTCCCTGAGATGTGATGGATGAGTTTGAAATGGGTGTGTGGGGGAGGAGAGAAGGAAATTAGCCACTCTGTGTCTTCTATGGAAAAGCAACCCCTAACCCTCCATTTCCCACAAGGCTGTTGAGAGCATTCAAGGACTCCTAGGAGAATGACAGCACAGCCTCACAGGGAGACGTTATTACTCAGATGTAAGGTGAATGGGCATGGGCCCAGGGAACAAATGAATCAGAATATTGTCTCTCTAGCTTATATTATTACCTTGAAACTCAAACAGAGAATAAGTAACTGAGTGCCAGCACCCTGGCTAAGAGTAAAGACGATTCAGTTTATTCCCCCCTCTCCTTTTGTTGATACTCATTGCTTGGTAGAATTGTACCAGGGAGTCATAGGACCAAGACTGGTGTACTTGCTTTCTCACTAACTCATGTGACTTGAGGCAAATTGAGTAGGGAACTTCTAAGGTCTTTGCAACTCTCAAATTTTATGACTGTCTTCTATATCAGCTTCCTTTACTTTCTGTAACCTCCCTTCCTTCCTGAACTATGATTTCCCTTCCCTTATATCCTTTTATGATGGTCTTTTATGTTTTAAAAATATGTGCACACTTTGTCCTGGTGAATGGCTCATTTTCTTAATTTCTTCAATTTCTCATTTAATTAAATGTTTATTGTGCTCCTACAATGTGCCAAGGATGTAAATACTGAACAAGACAGTAAAGGAGAGGGGATTAGGATGAAAAAAATTTAAGTAGTTTATTATGTAGAGTGATGTTCTAGAAATGCGGAAGTGCAGGGTGTCGTGGATCAAATAGGTCAAGGGATGGGCATCTGCCTCCTGGAGATTAGGAAAGAGATTCTGGAGATGTGGCAGTTCAGTGGAGACTTGAAAGGTAAGTAGGAGATCAGTAAGTGATAGGAGATATTTAGGAGGTCAGTAGACAAAGCTTGGTAGTTAATAAGATGCAGTGGGTGGTGAGAAAAAAGAAAAATCAAGATAATGTTTAAGTTGCTAACTTGCTTGTGGATAGTGGATGAGTTTGGGAAAACAAAGAGAAGGACAAGCAGTGAGTAGGTTGAAAGTGTTTAGCAGAGGTTTATTCAATTACAAAGCCACTACTATTAATAACAATATTTTATATTTGGGGGTCTTTTCAGAGCAAAACACCTCCATGTACATGTTCTCTAAGCCTCATAATAAACCAGGAGCTAGACATTATTATTTCTAATATTCAGATGTTAAAATTTTTTTTGAAAATTTGGAGATAGACACAAAAGATGACCACATGTCCTTTCAGTGTCACAGTGTTTAACAGGAGTATCTAATTCTCCTGGGATAAGTATCGTTGATTTACTGTTTACTGTGGATGAGGATATTTTTACAACTCCAGGTGGGAAGATGTTAACTTGTAGAAAACTGATAGAAATGCAATGATTCTCAGCTCATAGAATAAGAATTTCTGCCTGGCATAAAAATTAACCCTAAAGGTTTTATTACTCTGTGAGACACTAACTAGTTGTGTATCTTATAGTCCACTTTGGTATCTATTTTAGCAATCTTAGGCCAGCAAACCTTCTTTCTGTCTCTTCTGTTATCTTTTGAAATAACCTTACCATCCTGCTGGTTCCCACATTAATTAGTTAAATTAATCTTTGACAGGCATTCGTTATTTATTTGTATGAGAGTCATGTTTTTAGCTTTTTGAAAATGATACTTTAAGATAGTTGAGGCAAAAGAAGGAATTGAGAGATGAAGTGATTTGCCCAAAGTCATGGTGTTAGGTGCAGGGCAGGAACTTGAACTTAGATCTTATTGCTCTAAATCGGTATATTATGTGATATATATGATGCCACTGAACAGCTCTTAGTTGCTGCTGTCTTTTTGTTTTAAATAAGAATAGGTATATTTCCAGAAAAGCAGCAAGCAGAAAAGCTAATTACAACTGATTAATTTTTTAAGTTCGCCAACATCTTTGAATTCTCTGTGATGGCAGCCTTCCATTAGTTTCTCAGCATCATGGATACCATGAGCATAGATATAAATGCACCAAAATTAACTACTAGCCTCAATTTTCTTGGAAACAGGTACTTTGGGGACTAGGACAGAGTCTTGACTACATTGGTAGGCCTAGTACTTTGGTCTCATTGCAAGGATTATGTAGATTATCAGTCCAACCTTTCACTTCATTTTGGAACCCTTCATAATGGTCAATTTTATGTAACTTGACTGGGCCTTGAGGCACCCAGATACTTGGCCAGACGTTATTCTTGGTGTTTCTGTGAGGGTTTGGGGGAGTAAGATTAACATTTAAATTGGTAGACTGAGTAAAGCAGATTGCCCTCACTAAATAATTACTCCCTCTCTCTCCCCCAGCCTCTGGTAACCACTATTCTACTTTCTGTTTCTGAGTTTGAATACTTTAGCTCTTTCATATGGGGGAGATTAGATGTATTTGCCTTTTTGTGACTGGCTTACTTCACTGAGCATAATGTCCTCAAGATGTATTAACCCTTATCTGATGTACAGAATTTTTCCATTGTCATAGTTTTCCTATCCTTTATTTATACAGCTTTCATTAAAACAGTATTCTTTTTCCTGATTTCAGAAGCAGTAGAGTTTCATTGTAGAACATTTGAAAATTAGAGAACGTATGAAGAATAAAAATATTGACCAATAATTCTACCACTCAGAGGCAACAACCACTGCCACTATAGTATATATTTCCTTTCATTTTTTTTGTCTAAGAAAAATTTTAAACATAATTAAGATTTTAATGGATATACA
Organism: Lyroderma lyra; assembly: GCA_004026885.1. Taxonomy (NCBI): domain Eukaryota; kingdom Metazoa; phylum Chordata; class Mammalia; order Chiroptera; family Megadermatidae; genus Lyroderma; species Lyroderma lyra. Next base: position 57,556 of record PVJL010006279.1, on the reverse strand, counting down.
AATGTATATTCCTATTTCACCTTTTAATAGGCATATACTAATATTATGTTGTATTAGTTCGCTAGGGCCACCTTAACAAAGTACCAGAGACTGGGTGGCTTAAACAGAAATGTATTTTTGCACTTTTATAGAGGTTGAAAGTCCAAGATCAAGGTGCCTGCAGAATTGGTTTCTCCTGAACCCTCTCTCCTGGTTCTTCATGACTGCCTTCTTGCTGCTTCTTCCCATGGTTGTCCCTCTGTGTACACATTATTTTGTGTGTGTGGTCAGATTGCATTAGGACGTAATCTAATGGCCTCATTTTAACTTTACCTCTTTACAGGCTCTATCTCCAAAGGCAGTCACATTCTGAGGTATTGGGGGTTAGGGTTTCAACCTATAAATTTGGAGGGTGACACATTTCAGTATATAGCAAACACTCACCTATATATTTAGGTTCCACGGTGGGCTTGGTATCCTTTTATATTAAAATTATTAGATAAATATTTTCTTGCTTTAAGACTTTAAAAAATTAGTCCCCTTAATTTGGATTATTTTCTTAATTTTTACACCTAAAAAGTGGAATTACTAGATCAAAGTGGAGAGAACTATTGCTTGTCAACATGGCGGACAGCCCAGTCGGGGACCCCCCCTCCCCCGTCACTTCCCGAGCCCTGTTCCCGCCAACCCCAGCCCGTGCGCGGGAGACTGCAGTCATTACGGAAATGCCGTGCTGTAAATGCCCCCACCCCGCCTTTGTTCGGGGCTCGTCGGAGGCAACTCCTCCGCCCGCCCGCCTGAAGTAAACAGCCTGTACCTGCCAGTGCTCCGAGTGCTGCTGGGTCTTCGCCACAGGGAACGGGGAGAGCCTTCTGCCACACTCGGAAGGTGGAGCCTCTCTGCGATATTTGGTTCCCTGACCCGGAAGCCCATCCGCGCTGGCCCTGTGCCGTCGGTTTGGGCGAGCGCGGGCGGTGGACGGCGGGAGGAGCGGCGGAGGGGAAGGGGCACCCGGCCCCCTTAGGCGGTCTCTGAGGCGGCTGCCTCCAGTGGACCCGGTTTGGTGATCTCCACCGGACTCTCAGGCGGCCTGACAGGACGGTTCCGGACCAGGGATCGATAAGGTAAGGCCCCGGGGCCCCACTCAGTTAGGCCCGCCCGAGTGGGCCGAAGGGGAGCCTGCTCGCCCCCTGGGGACTCACAGGGGTCCCAGAGGCGGGAATTCAGCTGGGCGGGAGCGTTGTGACCTCTGAATGAATGTATGAATGTGTGAGTGGATGCAGATCATGGAGGCTTGTGTCCATTGATCCATTTTGTGGCTCCACAGCCTTGGCTATGGAGTCTGAGGGGGCCCTAACCTGAGGTTCTGTGATGACCTCATGAGGGATAATGGTGATTTGTCCTTGTGAGGACAACCAGGCCCGGGGCTTATACGGGTACACCTTAGCCAAGACGTGCCTAAAGTCCCGTGAGGGACCCGGCCAGGCGGGCTTGAGAGGTCTCCTTTGGGAGGCACCCCTTCCTTTTGTCTGTCTTGCGGCACCGGCCATGGGAAACATGGAGTCAGTACACAGCAAGCCCACGGTGTCAAGGGCTTGTCCAGTGACTACGGGGTTAAGGTGACCCCCAGTAAGCTCCAGACCCTCTGTGAGCTCAAACGGCCCACGTTCCAAGTCAGATGGCTGTCAGGAGGGACTCTAGATGTCCCGGCTGTCTGTCATGTTTGGCGGGTCGTTACAAAGATGCCAGGACACTAAACCAATTCCTGTATAGAGACTTCTTGGTTAGAAGTTGCCTGGATACTTCCCCCATGGGTGCAGTTCCGCTGCAATAGTCAGGGACAGGCTAGGGTCTTCGTGGCACAAACCCAACTAGGCCAGAACCCTCAACCAAATACAGACACTCTCTGAATCTATGCGAGCGACCCTAAGGAGGAGCTGATTCTACATCCACCATACGTCCCGAGGCTTTGCAGGAATGAACATCACTCAGCTCGTGGAGGTCGCCAACAAGGTCTACATGAATTGGGACATAATAGCAGAAAGGGAGGCTGATCTCATTGGCTTGGCCAGAATGAACTCAGAATTAGAAAGACCAGGCTCTCTCCTGCTCAGTCCCCATGAGCCCATGGTTGAAGTAAAAGTAGGGGCCAACCTATGACTTTCATGGTCAGCACCAGGGCCTAACACTCTGTAGTAACCACTGGGTAGGGCCACTCAGTAAACGCACAGCCACCATCCTTGGAGCACTTGGGGGCCGTGCCACACAAAAGCAGTTCTGCAGGACCCACCTCTGCGAATTGGGAGGGCACATGACATGCGGGAGCGCCCTACCCCTCTTCTGGGATGAGAGGTTCTCTCCAAGGTGGGGGTGCTGAATTCTGAACCATGTACCCCCTAGTGTGAGCAGAAGACAACCCACCTGAGTTGGCCCATCACTGGGCCCCAATAATTGTCAAGCTGCTACCAGGGACATGCCCACAAAGGCAACGACAGTATCCGATCCCCCAGGAGGCCCAACTTGGCATCCAGGAACACCTGATTAAACACTCCCTTGCTGCCAGGAAAGAAACCTGGGGGGGGGGGGCGGGGGAGGATACCGGCCAGTCCAGGATCTCTGGGCAATCAACAAGGTAACCGTCTCCTTGCACCCCGTGGTTCCAAACCCATACACTGTCCTCGGCCAAGTCCCCCAATCTGCCAGGTGGTTTACCTGCTTAGACCTCAAAGACACCTTCTTCTACCGCCGGCTCGTGCCACAGAGCCAGCCTCGTTTTGCCTTTGAATGGACTGATCCGACCCCGCTATTTCGGTTCACACCGATCAAGAAATAGAACAGACTCTTGCTCCTTCCCTGCATTCAAGGAAGAAGCAAACACCCCCTCATTCCCTTTTTGGTAGGCACCAGAGTCCTAGTCCTAGCTGGAGTTGGTACTGGGGCAGGAGGGCTCAGTTCCTCATTTAACTTCTATTACAAGCTGTCTCAGGAGCTAAATGAAGACATGGAGAGAGTAGCAGACTCTCCTTTCTCTCCAAAGTCAGATTAACTCATTGGGGCTGCAGTCATCCTCCAGAATCGGTGTGCCCTAGACCTCACCGCCGAGAAGGGGAGTACCTGCTTCTTTTTAGGTGATGAATGCTGCTATTTGGTAAATCAGTCTGGGATTGTTGCCACCAAGGTTAAGGAGCTAAGAGATAGGATACAACAAAGAAAGAAGGGGCTAGAAGACTTCTGGTCCTGGGGTCTCAACAATTGTTCATCTTGGCTTTTGCCATTGGCTGGCCCACTGATCACTATTGTTATTCTGGTTACCATTGGCCCTTGCTGGATTAACTTCTTGATAAAAATTTTAGAAACTACCGTAACCAGCAGGGCCACAGCCAGAATATTAGCCCTACAAGGCTATCGGCCACTAGAAGATAATAATGCCCTATAGATGAACCTGTCCCCTTATTAGGGCTTCAAAGGGGGGAATGTAGAGAATTATTGCCTCCCAACATGGCCGATAGCCTAGTCTGGGACCCCCTCTCTCCCTAGTCACTTCCTGGTTCTCCCTGAACCCCTGTTCCTGCCAACCCTAGCCCACCTGTGCGGGCAAACTGCTGTTACTATGGAAATGCTATGCTATAAATGTCCCCACCCTGCCTTTGTTCGGGGCTCAGACTTTGGAGACAAGTCCTCTGGGCCCTATGGCATAAAATAAACAGCCTGAACTTGCAAGTGCTCCGAGTGCAGCTTGGTCTTTCCGACAGGTGAACAGGTAGAGCCTTTCCGCAACAAAAGAGCAGGAACAATATTCTAGGTTCTTCTTTTATATTGCTAAATTTATTTCTAGAAATGTTGTACCAATTCACACTTGCATCAAGAGAGTGTGAAAGTATTCATTTTGTTGTGTTTTCATAAACATGAGATTTTCTTAAAACAGTTGTTACATTAGCCGGCAAAACTGGTATTGCATTTTAATTTCATTTTTGATTATTAGTAAAGCTTGTTTTTCAAATATTTGTTATACAGTTTTATTTTTGCAATAAATTATCTATTAGTATTTGCTCACTTACTATGATCTTAAATTTTTTATCAATTTGTTGTGAACTCTTTATTTTTTAAAAACGTTAACCTTAATTGTAATATTTACTCCAAATATTTTTCTGAGTTTTTGTTTGCTTTTTAATGTTCCTTTTTCTTGCCATTCAGATTCTTTCTAATGTTGTTACAAAAAAACCCCCCATATTTTATGTTATTTTCAATTTTAACTTTCTTTTCCTTTATGATTTTTTTCTATTTCTTGCATTCCTGAGAAGTCTTTCCTCATAAAGAAATTAGAGACATACTTACTATCTTCTTATGATTTGGTTTAACTATTGAATTTTTCTGGAATTTATTTATGGGCACAATATGAATTGATCCAGACTTACTTTTTGAAACAACTGAAAAGCTGTCAGGAGCACCATTTATTAAAAAAGCTGTCTTTGTTCCTCATTGATGAGGTAGACTTCATTATGTATCACAGCTTTATTTTTCTCAACTGATCTCCTTAGCACTTCTCAAGTCAGTAAGATACTGTTTTTTTTATTATAGCTTTACAATTTGTTTTAATATTTCATAGGACTACTACCCCTTCATGGTGCCTGTTTTTAAAATGGACTTTTCCTCCTTCTTTATGAGTATTCTTCCAGATTAATTTAGACTTTTTTATTTAAAAATATTTGATTGAGATTTTAATTAGAATTTCATTAACATTCAGAAATGTCTGCTCTTTACTTACTCAAACCTTTTCAAAATCTCTTGGTAACATTTTACTAGATTTTTCATATGGATCCTGCCATTTATTTTTTATTTTTCCTAGATATTTCATTTTTATCACTTTTCACAATAATTCATGACATTTAAAAATACTTATATTTTCAAAATGACTTTCTAGACATACAGAAAAAAATTTAATTTCTCCAACTTCACCTGTATTGCCACTTTTATTAGCATTTAGAATCAATTCTGATTGTTTGACTCTCTTGGATTTTCTGGGGTGTCTAATCCTATAGCCTGGATAACAATACTTTATTTCTCTCTGTACTTTTTTGTTTATAAATAATGCATTATTAAATTGGCTAGAACTAAGTCTGTAACTTTGTTTTTGAATATTAAAATTATAATTGTGTTACTTGTGCATTTAATGGGACCTCTTTTATTAGGTCTCTGGTTAGCTTGAGGTGGCTTTATGGGCTGCAATGGACTGAGTGGGATGTTGGGCTTCACATTTATTTTTAATACCTTTTTATCTTATCACTTCTGGCTCATGGGCCAGCTCTCAACTTGCTTAAAGATGGTGAGGCGGGCAGCTTTTTGCAGGGTTAGCTTTCCTTCTCAGTCTGGGCCACCTGCAGCTTGAGACAGGTTTATTCTTTCAAGAAGGTCATATTGAACACAGGTTCTTATACCTGCATCCCCGCATCCCAGCTTCCTCAGCATTCTCGCTGTTACTTAATTAACTCTGTTTAATAGCTACGAATCCTGCACATTCTAGTTCATTCAACCCATATTTCTTTATCTTGAATACAAAAATGTTGAGACATTGAATTAAATGCTCTGATGAAATCAAGATAAGATAAACCCCCAGCACCTTCCTGCCTATCAGTCTAGTAATTCCGGAGGAAATGAGGCAGGTCCAGTTTATCCAACTGAACCCCATTTTCATTTCCCAATGCTCACAAGCCATCTAAAATCACGCTGAGGTTCAATATACAATGTTTCTTGAATCTACTTTTCATTTCTTTTGAATATACAGACACTTGCTCCCGTCTAGTCTTTGGGAACCTTTCTCTTTCTCAGCCTTTTGACCATGGTTGTGAGATCATGACTGTGGTCTTGTCCATACTTTGGAATGCAGTTGTTTTGGACCTGCAATTTGAATTTATGTAAAGCTGCTGGCCATGTCCTTACTGTCCTCCAGCCTTTTCTGGGCTTGAATTCCTCTGAAATCACATCGGTGTTCTCCTCTCCAGAGTGAAGGTCATGCTGCAGATAGAGGAGACTAAAACCAAACAGGTTCAGTAAAGCTCTGACTCCACACGGTGGGTTGGACATGCTTTGTTTTGTGACAATAAGTAACTTTAAAAAGGCACATTTGGTGTACTGATGTTTTCCCAATCCTCAATCTAGTCTGGATTTGAATTTTCAAAGCAAATATTCCTATAGCTTTGTGCACTTAGAAGTATTCCTTCCAGATGTTGTGTCCTTTTTTATTTTCATTTTTGTACATGAAGTTTTAATGTTAAATTTATTAGAATACACTCCTTACTAGGATAACTTTTCTTTTTCAATGGCATAATTTTTTTATAGTATTGTCAACTTTGGTTAAGGGGCTTGCATCCTTCCAGGACCATTTTACTTAATAGAGCTTCTGTTTACATACATTCAGTAAGGCCTGAAGAGACATGTGCTATGGAAAGATCATATGATAAAAACTGAACATAAATATTCAGATATCCAGCTATCTATTAGACTTGTTTACATAGAGTATTTATATACAGGTGTATATAATGTATTTTGAAGTTTTATAACATACAAATGTATATTAATTTATATATTTGTATATGTTTTATACATATGTAAATTTATATACATTTGTATATATACAACTTATATAAAACAACTCTCTCTGTCTATATGTATGATATATATTTTAAACATGACTGAGCATGAATTTATTGAAGAGATTTAGAAGATTCTTTTTTAGAAGGGCACAAAGCATTTCCTTCTAAAAGATACTATAATAGTATTTTTAAATTTAAAAAAATGTGATCAGCTTAGAAACATTGGAAACCTTGCAGTACTTTGAACCTAATCTGAGGATCTGTGTTCTCCTGATGGCTGCCTGTGAGGTCATGGATCACTCCCACGTTGAGGCTGTTCTGCTGTGGCGATCAGCACGTCTCATCCTGTGGTTTGGGACTCACTGACACAGCAACTTGAACTTTCCCTTTGACCTTTGTGAAATTCAACTTTTGGCTTGCAGTGAAATCTGTGTTTCATTAACTGTGAAATTAGGAGAATCTCCAATGAGTAAAAAATGATTAGCTTTCACTTTTGGATGAAAAACATGCCAAGGACAAACATTGATTTTAAGACATCCTTTGTAGAGCTTGTACCTTATAAAACCTCCCTGGGAGGCAGAACCATTGATATATGAGGGCTGTAGCTCCGGAGCCAAAAATCTCACCTTGCTGTTCATTACCTCTCAGATTTTCCACCTCTAAATTTTGGTGACTTTCTAACTCAGTTTGTTTATGACCTTGAATAGTAGTGTTTTTAGGTATGGTGACACAATGGCCAGATGCTATTTACTAATGCTTTAAATAGTGGCTATTCAAATACCCTCGATTTCTCTGGACTTCACTTAATTGACACCTTCTTTCTTTTACTCTCTCCAGCTGAGCAATTGTATTTTCTGGGTAACCATGCCACTTTTTAAATGCTTTTTATTATATTGCTTATCACCTTCATTTCAACTATTTGTTTATATGTTTTCCTTCTGGAAAGCTCAAAGGCAGGGTCTCCCTGTTGAAGTCTGTCCACTCCTAGTGTGTAGCGCAGGGCTTGGAGCATAGGCTCAACTAAGTACTGACAACATAGACTCATTTGACAATTTTAAAACTTAAGTATTATAAGCATGGCTCAGTGGAATGCAGTGATTGTGGAAATAATGTATTATTTGTGTTTGATTTATAAATTGGTATAGTTGGAGACCTGTACTATGTGTGAAGTTTTGTGTAGAAAAAAATGACCTTAAGGACACCACTTTCTATTCCTCTATTTTATTATTTTTAAATATCCATATGTCTAGTTTTGAAACGGGTACTTTTCTAAAGATAGAGCTCCTAAGTACCAGGATGTCCTTTCACTTTTGAGAGCAGCCCCAAGTTTGGCACAATGCTGAAGGTGGTTTAAAAGCAAATACCTGTTTTTCACCCCTAGATTAATTTTACTCCTTCAGGCCAATGTTTAAACAACTGTTTTAAAGAAACAAAACGCTCAGTGCATTGGAAAAGGCAGCTATTGCTTTGGTATCCATTTTATAACTTTCCCTTGAAGTCAGGTAGTTATATTGCTTCTGTGAAATAGCTTTCCCTCTTTAGTTGTTCAATTTGATTCAAGGATTTTTGATTAAGCATTCAGTGGTTAGAATAAATTAGAACCAGCAGTCCAGTAATTGGGATATCGTTACTATCTAGTAGCACATTTAATACTCAGCTTCACTGTGCTACATCACCTTCTTCTCCATCTTCCTCCATAGTATCATATTCCCCACCCCCTTCAAAAAGAGGCAGTAATGTCATTGCAAGCTTCAGAAGTTAGCATTAAAATGAATACTTTTTAATTTCTTTGGATGAGATGGGGCTCTGGGCTCTGGGGCAATGCTGATGGATGATGTTTTAATGCAGCTGAAATGTTATTTTTACTGAACCAGGGAAAACTATAAATTTTGCTTCATTGCCACTGATGGCTCTATGCATAAAACTATGGTGGCGCCCCTCGGCCGTGAATAATCACCTCAGCACGGCAGATGTTACTTTTCGGAAAAAGCAATTCTTATGCGGAAGAATTGTGGAAAGATTAATTGTCTACAGCTGTTTCATGGCCCACAGCAATCTTGATACATTTATGATAAGTTTAAGAGCTCACTAGAGGCAGCTCCTATTCCCTGTTGTGAGAAGGGAGGTGGGGGACAAAGCCAGAGGCTTTATTTTGACACCTGGATTCATAGAATCTGTCAGCTCCATTACAGCCTTCATAGAAATCCGGCTGCTGGCAGTTCTGAAATGATTGTGAGTGAGGTAAGATGCAGGAATTATCCAGACGTAGATAAAGAAAAGGAGACTGAGAAGAATTATTCAAATTTGTGCAAATGAATTGCTTCCATTTTTCCTCCTTCTGCCAAGTAGAAATTGAACGTGACCTGCTCTGACCTTTCTCTATTAAGTGCTGCAAATTGCAGTAAATGCACAGTTCTGAGTGCCCTAATGAGACAGAGCCCCAGCAATGCCTCATTAATAAGGGGAGTTTGACCTTGCTGGTCAGCCCTTCATTCGATATTGAAAAGAAATAAGAAAAAAGAAGAGATGACCCACTGTAAATTTTGAACAATACATTTGATTTAGTTTGCATATACTCCCCGCCAGATCGGTTCTCAACCTTTTTTCCCTCTCTTGTTTCCCCTTCAGCCCCAGGCTAGAAGGAGTGGTACTTACCGTGTAGGAGCCAATGGCATGTGGCGACAGAGATGCGGTGAGTCTTGGCAAAGCCAGTGCCAGGCTTCACCCTGGGTAGAAAGGACGTTTCTCTCCTTCCCCTTTCGTCCCTTGTGAACTAGGTCCATGAGTTCTTGTTTACTTTTCTCTTTTGTCTTCTCTCTTTCCTCTCCTCCCTCCCCACCCTTCATTCTTTCCTTCCTTTTTCTTTATACATAAAGGAATTTTCCTGTTTTGGAGTGTGTGTGTGTGTGTGTGTGTGTGTGTGTGTGTGTGTTTAACAGGGAGATTGGCTCTCTGGTTTTTACTGGGGCTTTGTGCAGTCCGAGGCTGAGATACCTTCTTGATGTAAGAAAATCCAGGGCAAAAGTTGGAGTAGTGCTGCTTGTGTTGGGAGAATCAGTTCACCTTACTAAGCGTGGAGGGTAGGGGATAGATGTGGAATTGGGACTCAGGGTTCCTGGGTCCTTTTCTTAGATCCCTCAAATTTAGTAACAAATTTGGCTCTTGGTTTTCTTTAAACTCATGCTAATTCTATTCAGGGAATTTCCGAAGTAAGAGGAAGCCCTGTGAGCAAGGCAGGGAACAGTTCTTAAATTTATTTAAAGAGTAACTCCTAATACTCAGAGATGTATTTAAATCTTAAGAGGGTAATTTGAGAATGTATGAATGCACTACTTTGTGCAATCTTAACTTCTGAAGAGATTTTAGAAGTTATCTACTTTAAACTTCTTGGCAAGGCAAGGATCTATTTTGCAACATCCTGACATTGAGGGTAGGCTAATGACCTCAGAATTGGGCTGTTTGATTACTGGCGGCTCTGACTTGGGCGAAGTTCTTATCTTACATATGCGTCCCTAAAGGAAAGTAATTATCATCAGGTACTGACCATATTATGAAGTCCAGTTTGAATGCAGCATCTGAAACCAGCAGAATGAGATGGTTAGCCCCAGGGAGAACTGCTTTACCAAATTGTGCTTTGGTGTTAAGCTTCTGGTTTGCCTGGAGGGATATTTTAAGGATACATAACCTGAAAGTTACTATTGAAGCTATATGGAAATATTGTTTAAGATGTCCCCTATGCAATGCTCTTTTTAGGAGGACGTGCAGGAAAACTTCTTTGGTTTTTAGAAGCAGAAAAAGCTGGACTTGTTATGAGGAGCTGGTTTGATTTTACCTAAATTGACATTTGACTTTAATCTATGTTTCCTGCCATTTCTTTGACTATTGTGACACTCAGGTCCAAATTTGTAGCCCACTTATTACAAACATGGAGAATTTTATGGCATACATAAAAAACATACCTGACTCTGGTACCAAATTAGAAAACATTAAAAAAGTATACAGTAAAGTAATTCTCTTGTCCAGTTGCTTTAGTCAATAAGTTGTCCTATTAGAAGCAACCACTGTTACCAGTTGCTGAATATTCTCTATTTTCATAACATAAATTGAGATGATTGTAGCTTATACTCTGTGCTAAAGGTGATGAAGAACCATTGAATGGTTTAAAGAAGGAAGTCAAATAGATCAGATTACACATTAGGTAGGACTTGTTGGTGTTGCTTCAGTGGTGTTGACGGAGGTACAGAGAGACAGCTAAGAAGCTGCTTGTGTTGTCCAGGCAGGTACTAATACAGGAGGATTTGGTGATTAAATAGATGTTGAGGATGAAGGACGGGGAGAATTCAGATGACTGTTTAATTTCCAGGTTCAGAGACTATAACCCCTTTAAAGGTAGATGGTTTGGGAGAAGGTGAATTAATTTAGATACGATGAGCTGGAGTAGCTTGAGGAACTGAGCATCCAGTAGGAAGGTTGAGGTAAAAGTCTGGTGTTAAGAGGAAAGATTTGGGTTAAATACAAAGATTTTGGAATTATAAACCTAGAGGTCCCAGGAAAAGACTCGAAGAAGAGTGGAAGTGCAGGTTATTACCTAGGGAGAGATCTGACAATTAGGCTCATGAACTCACTTTGGAAAAGGTGCTCCATACCTTACTAATGAATATCACTACGGTCACCTTCGAAGTACTCCCCTTGGGAAGCTGTGCACTGACACCAGCGCCTAGTCCACTCTTGAAAGCAATTTTGGAACTCTTCTTCTGGAATGGCCATCAGAGCTGTCATTATATGAAACTTGATGTCCTGAATGTCATCAAAATGTCTTTCTTTCAATATTTCCTTTATCTTTGGGTAAAGAAGAAAGTCACTATGGGCCAGATCAGGTGAGTAAGGAGGGTGTCCCAATACAGTTATTTGTGTGCTGGCTAAAATCTCCCTCACAGACAGTGCCGTGTGAGCTGGTGCATTGTCATGATGCAAGAGCCATGAGTTGGTGAAAAGTTCAGGTAATTTTTGTCTAACTTTTTCAAGCAAACTTTTCAGCACTTCCAAATAGTAGACTTGATTGACTATTTGTCTAGTTGGTATAAATTTATAATGAACAATCCCTCTGATATAAAAAAAAAAGATTAGCAAAATTGTTGTGACTCTTGATTTGGACTGATGGAACATTTTTGGTTGTGGAGAATTGGCTGACTTCCATTGTGCACCTAGATGCTTTGTTTCAGGGTTGTATTGGTACACCCATGTTTCATCACCGGTGAGAACATGGCTCAAAACATCATCTTGCCTCTCCAAAACTTTGACTCTCCTTTGCTTTTTGTTCAGCGGTGAGTTCCTTTGGGACCATTTTTGCACATATCTTTCTCATGCCAAGATTTTCAGTTAAGATTTTCCTAACTATTTCTCTAATGATGTTTACTTGATCTGCTATGCTTCTCACAGTCCGCCAATGATTTTGATGTACAATTTGATGAGTTTTTGCAATGTATTTGTCAGTTCTGCTTGTTACTGGCCACCTTGAGCTTTCTTCATCAGTGATACTTTCTCTCCTCTCATAAAAACATTTAATCCATTTATACACTGCTATTTTCTTCATGGCATATTTCCATAAACTTGAACTAACATGTCCTTGATTTTGCTTCCATTCTTGCCAAGTTTAACAAGAAATTTAATGTTTGTTTGTTACTGTGATTCAAGCTCCGACATTCTCAAGACAGCACACAACAACACACTACAACAATAATGAATTCCAGCCAGCCACTGCCACATATTGACATGAACACAGCTGTGAGACACAGATATACCAAGGTTATGAAACCTTACTGAGTTGTTTGTACAGTACTGTTAACGTAAACGCCTGGTGGTCAGTTCACGAACTTAATTGTCAGACTTCATAGGTGAGAAGAGTGGTGAAATGTGGCATATTGAAATATTTAAATATTTTGCCTTTGTTTGTCTTTTCTCCAACCTACTTCCAGTGCCTAGTGCCATTTCTGGCCTGTAGTAGGTGTTTAGTGAATAATGCACTATTTAATCACTAAGAGAGTTTGCAGAGCCCTTCTCTACTTTTATTTCTAAATTATCAATGGGTTGTTGAAAATGTATTTGGATGCAATCTTTTACATAAAGTATTATCTTGGCAGAGTATGATAAGATTAAACTGGACAGTATCTGAAGAAATGTAATCTAAATAATTGTTGGGGTTTTTTTTAAACTGCTACATAATTTAAGAGCACATACTAAGTTTGTGAGAAGTTACTGTATTTTCCCATATATCAGGTGATACTTTTGTCTAAAATTGTTTGACCAAAAACTGGGGGTTGTCTTATATGCGGAGTGATCAGTTGATCTTGATTTCTTAATGTTGGGTTAGAAAAGTATGAATATACATGGGGGCGTCTTATACACAGAAAAATACAGTAAGGCCTTAAAAGTAGTTTTACATAAATCAGTGCATAGCCTGTTTCTCTAAGCATGTATTTTTAAATGCATTTAAAAACATAAATGAGTTTATAGTAAAAAATGATATATGTTCAATTTTAGTACATAATACCAGACTGTTTTCCTAAGTGACTGCACCAATTACATGGGAATTTGTATTGTTTTGTATCTTGATCAACACTTGATCTTGTCAGTCTTTTCATTTTAGCCATTCTAGTGGGTATCTAGTGATATTTCATCGTGGCTTAAAGTTACATTTCCTGAATGATTAATGAGGTTGAGGATGATAAATATTCTTTGATTATTTGAATATCCTTTAAAAAACTGTTTCTTAAGACATTTCTATTGGGCTATTGTTATTTTTGTTATGTAGTATATTTCTTTATATTTTATGTATAAGCCCTTTGTCAGCTATGCATTGCAATTTACGAACATCTATCAAGATGGCATGTTTACATATATTGTGGAATAGTCATGTAATAGAATACTATATAGTAATGAAAATAAAAAATATTTAATTAAAAAAATATGTGAGTGAATCCAAATAGACATAAAAGAATGCATATTGTATGACTTAGCTTATATAAAGTCCAAAACCAGGTAAATCTCATCCCTGGCATTAGAAATTAGGGCAGTGGTTACTTTTGGAGACTAGATAAGTGATGATTAATAGGGTACACAAGAGGGCTTTTGAAATGCTGCTAATCTTCAATTTATTGACCTGGATAGTGGTTATATAGGTATATTCATTTTTGATAATTAATTGAACTGCCTACTTTTGATTGGTGTATTTTTCTGTATGAAATATTATATCCATAAAAACTTAAAAAATGGTATGGGACTGTATAGTTTGACAAAAGTTATTTGATGATGAATTTACCAAAAACTGGATTATAATGTTTCTGAAGAACAATACAAGTTAGAAGGATATTTAAATTTCCTTGATTAAAAACAAGAATGGTGTTGGGGATAAGAATTAGGGGTGGTAAGAAGTAAGAAGTAAATAAAATCTAGCATTTTTCTAAGAGAAGTGGTACTCACCCTATATTGTAAGTTCTTCTTGAAGCAGTATTTTGAATGTTTCCTTCAGAGTTAACGTAAAGCCTGGACATAGGCAGGATGTAGTGAATGGAAAGACCTCGCTGGGGACCAGAGGCAGACTGGCTGCCTCTGGTCCAGCTGTGCATAAAATCCCCAAAGATAAGCACAGAAAAACAAGCAGCTTTGAAAAGACAAAATATTCACATTTTCAAGATGCAAAGATATTATGTGTTCTTTTTTTCTTCCTCATGGGATGAATCAGAGAACAGTTCCTTAAATAGGTTTTACATAATTAAAGAAACCTCTCTGCCTAGAGGAAACCAACCAAGTCAGAAAGCAGAGTCTGGAGAAAATTCTCTGATTTTTGATTCACTGTAAGGGTTACATTGGCATATGATTCTACTTACACAAATGTTTTATGTGGTTACTAACATGACCTCTGCAGTCAGACTGCCTGGGTTCACATTTGGACTCAGCTCCTTATAAGCTGTGTGACTAGGCACATTATTTAATCTCTTTGCAAGATGTGAATAGAAATAGTATGAACCTCACTGGGCTCTTTTGGAGACTGAATGACAACATTCATGCACATCCTCTTCCACCTGCTCAGCCCTGGTTTGGCTCTGAGCTTCTGCTACTAGAGGTTCGGAAGACAGTGTACCATCACCTAATGGGATGCTCATATTTTTCTTTCATTTATTTCATTGTTATTTTAGTTATAAGTGTTACATTGAAAAATTATGGACTTCACACATTTTATTAACTAACCCAGATACTGCTTTAATTAGCCAAGGAAATGAAATCTTATTAGAAGCAAGGTGAACACACAGGGGGCAGAAGTGGATGAAGCGTGTGTTGCTATGGTTTCTATCAGACACTGAAGGGAAGCAAAATTTTGCCACTCCAAAATATGCCTTTTGGGATATTGAATCGAGCTGGCTAGTAAGGAATAAAAGACTCAGAAAGAAACTTCGACCCATCCCCTTTAGCTGCCTAAAGGAATTAAGATAGAGGGCCTGCTTGCTCTAGGAAGGGAGCTATCACAGATAACTGTAGCTTATTACCAACTAGTGGGTGATGAACAGAGAGGAGCCTAGCAAGGCCCATTTGACCACAGTCTCCTCTGTGTTCTGTTGTTAAAGATGGCCCTGCAAACATTTATTTCCCAAACATTTGCTTTTCTGTCTCCATGTGAATTGCCTTTTCTGCCCTTTAAAGTCCCAGCCCCTACCCTCACCCCTCTTTCTCCTTAGCTTCACAATGGCATATAAACCTCAACTCCCCAGTGCCTCTTTGGGTCTCATTCTAGGGTACTCCCAAATGTACATATGTAAAATAAACTTTAGACATTTTCTCCTGTTAATCTCTCTCCCGTTAATTTGATTACTAGCCCAGCTTGAAGAATTTAGAAGGTGGGAGGACACTGCCATGTTCCTCACAGGAGCAAGAGGGCTGCCTGAGACACTGCGTGCTCAGACCTTATATGATATGGAAAGTTCAGTTCTTGCTATGCTACTGACTTTTATTCCAGAAGAACTTCACAAGTAATCTACAAACGCAATTTAAGGGAATATTTCTGAACATATTGAAATCTGGCTGTTGGACCATCCAGAATCGGCAAAGCCAGCTTTTCATTTGCAGGGTGGCACAGGGGAGAGAGCTGTGTCAAGGTCCCTAAATAACAATGTGTGTTCACATCTGGAGTCTTGGAGAGCCATTTCCCTAAGAAGAGCATGGGCTCAGTGCGATGTTATTAGGCATTTACATGAAAAAAGGAGGGGTCTTTGGGCAATTGTGTAAAAGTTTTCAGCCTTTAACATGCTAAATTGCCTTGTGAGGGAGCTGTGACAGACAGGGTTCTCTAATTTCTTGCATCCCTCTTTTTGTGTGTGTGCATATCTGTGATCCCAGCATCGAAGGCACACACTTTGGGAAATGCAGACCGAAAGACTCTGGATATGGATGTTCACCTGGTGTTTTGAAAGTCCCTTTCCTATGCAGTGGTATTGTGTTGAAAAAAGTTATTTTCAGTATTGTCCCACACCTGGGATTTTAACATCGAATCAACAACTTAGTCAATGGAATTGTGACATAATTCTTCTCATGTGTGTTCCTGAAACTGCAGACACGACTGTCTAAAGGAGTAAGTTATGGTATTATGTTCCTAGTGGAGAACTTACCGTAGGTGAAGGAAATAATTTTTCCCCTCACCTATATACCTCGTTACTTCTATATATTAAAAAATATTATCAGCTTTGATAATATTTATTCATTTAAAAATTTTAATTGAGGTAACATAAAATGTACCATTTAACCATTTTTAAGTATATACAGTTCAGTGGCATTAAGTACATTCACAATATTGTGTAACCATCACCACCATCCATCCACAGAACTCTTCATCTTGCAAACATGTAACTCTGAATCTATTTAATAATAACTATCCAAGTTCTCGCTCCCCTCAGCCTCTGGAAACCACCATTCTGCTTTCTGTCTCTGTGAGTTCTTTTTATTTATTTATTTTTGACACCATTTGACACCACTTGTTCAGCTCACCTTCAGAATTTCTGATTCACTGGGTCTAGGACCTCTCCTTACCTCACCTGGTCACAGCTTGGTCTTCCTTTTAGATAGATTTGCTTATTCACTGATGCATTCACTTAGTCATTCAAAAAAGATTCATTATTTCCCTATATATGCCAGGCTCTGTAAGACCCAGAAAACAAATTAAAAATATGTATTGGTTTATAAAGTTTTCTTCCATAATTAATCAAATAATAAATTGCATGCTGATAGTGAGTGGAGGATGTTGAAAGCAAAACATTTAATGTTACAATTCAGGCCTTTTATATGGATCATTCCTTTCAGTATTCTACTATTTTCTTTTACATTTTGGGCTGATAAATATTTTTGTCTAAGCGTATATTACATACAAATAGTCCTTTACATTTTATTTAGTCACCAAAAAGATATACTAAAAAATGAATGATGAAGATTGAGGAATTTGTTTCTAAAGTAAAGAAGTGAGATACTGTTAGGAAAATTCAGATTAAAAATTTTATATATTTTACTTTAACTTCTGGCCAATGCAGAGACTGAATTCACCTTCCTAACAGAAACAACTAAAGAATTAAACAAAATATATAAAACAAAATGGTTCTGAAGACATTGAGTATCAGGCAATGAAGGAAAGTTATTCCTGAGAGATGGAAAACAAGTTGAAACCTGCCATTGCTTCAGCTTACTGCTTGGAGCAGTTCCCCAGGGCAGGGGCTCAGGAAGAGCTTATTACTCTCAGAGGTTTGGAAAAGGATCTGAGAGTCTGTGGAAGCCAAAGCAGATAGGGTTTCAGGATAGAATACTGGAGGAGAGGGAGCTACACAACGAGAGAACCCCTGGAAACTTGCAGAGATTCTCAAGTGATTATTCAGTTGATTACTGATTCTTACCAATGTGTAAAGAAACTGCTCAAGGTAAGGAAAAGAACCACCCAAAAGAGTTAGAGGGAATAGTACTTAGAATTCATACAAGGGCAGAAATAGTGTTGGTTTTCAATAGCCAGAGCAGAAAACCTTAATACTTGTGCAGAGTACTAAGAAAGATTTGCTTTGGTAATGGGAAAAATGGACCTAGAGTAAATGTTAACTCTGATCTAATAATGGGAAAAAAACCCCAATCAATTGAAGCTGATTCAAAAATGACTAGATGATAGAAATACTAAAAACAACAAAAAAAATATGGTACTAAAACATTTACTATGATGACATTCTATGGGTTTAAATAGCTAATGGAAGATTGATCATGTTAAGTAGAGACAACAAAAATAATGAAAAAAACCCATAAAAGAAAACTATAGTGCCTGAGATAAATATTTGAAATAAGTGTCAAAAGTTTTCTAAATTAAATAAGAATTGTTACCCCACAGACCCAATAAACTCAACAATCACAAGAAATATGAAAAAATTACATGAATGTATATCATAACCAAATTGTATAAAAGGAGTGAAAAAGAACCACTCTTAAAAGCATCCAGAGAAACATAGCATACAGAGGAACAAAGATAAGATGACAAATTTCTTATTAGAAACAATGAGAACTAGAAGATAGTAAAACATTTTTCAAGTAATGAAAGAGAAAAAAATTTCTCATCACTGTCAACCTAGAATTTTATACCCAGTGCAAACATACAGGTAGTCTTTGCACAGTAGCGTGAGACTTAAAAATGACCATACAGGCTGAAACTGTGTGAAACAATCTTAATAATCAATGGGGAGAATCACCAGTGTTCCATGACCTTTAAGAATTTTGACAATATATTAAAAACTTTTTTTATCAGATATAAATATAGGAAAATAAAAATACTGAGAGTAATGTTTAATTAGAACACTGTAATTCAAAACATTAGAAACATTGAGAATTAAAGAGTTTTACTTCTTTGTAAAGAACTTTCAAGAGTAGTTTCAACAGTGCTTGCATTCTTCTTGTCATATAACCTACTATATGGAATGAGCTATGCCTTGGTAAATTATCATACTCCTCCTAAGTTTAGATCAACTTCTAAACATTTTATGTTTTATCCTTCAATATTGTTAAAAATTTTCAAGAGTTCTTTTAATGTGAAAATTTTGCTGGCATCACTTCATCTGAGACATCTTTCTTCTTTTTGTCAAAATCACTTTCCTCATTTATGTCAATATGTTCACTTCTACTAAGTTTTTCTTGCTGCATGTCTAGAGTCTCTCAAACAGTGGCAGTAACAGCATTCCCACAGTCACTTATTTCTTTTATTTATGACCAATTTGAATTTCCATCATTCCAATGTTATCACTATGTTTTTTGCTGTATGAGCAGGTTTTGAGTCAGTGGTTTTCCTTGATTATCTATTTTATAAAATATTATGTGAGTTTTTCACTAAAAGGGAAGGAGGCAGCATGACTACCTGTTCTTCAACTAACTGGTAATAACTGTTTACATTGAGCTAATCCAATCTGCAGCCCACAGGCTGCATGTGGCCCAGGATGGCTTTGAATGTGGCTCATCACAAATTCATAAGCTATCTTAAAACATTATGAAAATTATGCACAGACCTTTTATTTATTTATTTTTTTAGCTCGTCAGCTATTGTTAGTGTTAATGTATTTTATGTGTGGCCTAAGACAATTCTCTTTCTTCCACTGTCGCCCAGGGAAGCCAAAAACTTGGACACTCCCGGTTTACATAATGATTCATGGACTGAATAGCTCGCAAGAAAGTTTGTACTTCATGCAATTAATTATTCATGGTTGGTATACTATTGTAGCTGAAATTTAAACCATTAATAAGGGAATAGCATTATTTAACTAAAGAGTTGTAATTGAAATCTGCATATTTGAATGGTACAACATAAGGATTGCTTATATTTTAAAAACAAAGGTTAAAGAATCACTACTTCAGACATTGAAAAAACAGGAAGTATTAATTATCAATAAACTTGTATTACAAAATTATGTTAAAAAATTTCTGTAAGCAAAGCAAAATAACACCAGATGGAAACCTTAATCTCTATAAAAGGATACTGGAAATGGTAACTGCATAGGTAAATATAATACTTTTTCTTATTACTTAAAGTGCTTTAAATCATAATTAATTCTTTAAAGCAAAACCAATAACTTATGTATTTTGGAGTTTATAACCCACGTAGAAGTAAAATGTTTGACAATAGCACAAAGACCAGGAAGGAAGAACTGGAAATATTCTATTATATATTTCTTTTGTTCTATGTTCTGTGGTACAACATGATATGAAAGCAGATTATGGTAAGTTAAAGATGTAAAGTCTAAATCCTGTAGCAACCGTTAAAAAAATGACAATAGAAATATAGCTAATAATCGAACAAAGAAGAGAGAATGGAATAACAAAAAGTACACAAATAATCCAAAAGAAGTCAGGAAAAAGGAAACAGGGAGCAAAGAGGAGATAGGACAAATATAAAAAAAAAATAGCAAAATTGTGGATTTAAACCTAAGCATATCAACAATCCTGTTAAATATAAATGGTCTAAATTTTACACTGTAATTAAAAGGGTGATACTATTATATTGGATACAAAGGCAAGACCCAGCTATATATTGCCTATAAAAATGTCTACTTTAAACATAAAGGCATACTTGACTAAAAACACAGTTAATTAATCAAGAAGACATAATAATCCCAATATTTGTGAATTTAATAAAACAACTTCAAAATACTTGAAGCAAAATCAAAAATAAATTCAAGATAATAAAAAAATGGATAGTTATAGTTAGAGATTTCAATAGTTTTCTCTTAGTAATTATAGAACAAAGACAGGAAATTATAATCGTATAGAGGGGTTGAATAACACTATCTGCCAGCCTTACTGCTTACATTTGTTGAGCACTTTATCCAACAAAAGCAGAATAAAAACATTTTTTAAATGCACATGAAATATTCATCAACACATTGTGTAGTCTGGACCACAAAACAAATATCAATAAGCTTAAGAGGCTGCAAATCATACAAAGTGCCTCATCTAATCACAATAGAAATACATTAGAAATCAATGACAGAAAGATATCTGAAAAATCTTCACATAGTTAGAAACTAAACAACACATTTATAAATAATTTATTGATCAAAGAATAAATAAAAAGGAAGTTAGGAAGTGTTTTGAGCTTAATGAAACTTAAAAACATATCAAAATTTGTGAGATGTTGTTAAAGCAGTACTTACAAATTGATAGCAACAAAAGCTTGTCATGAAAGAAAAAAGCCTCAAAGCAATAATTATAGTTTCCACTTTAAGAAACTAGAAGTCCAACATTAATTTGGTGTAATTTATCAAAGGAAGCAGAAAGAAGGAAAGACTGTATTAGGATTCTTCAGAGAAACAGAACCAAAGTTGGTGGTGTAATTCAGTCTGTGTCCAAAGGCCTCAGAATCAGAGGAGCTGATGGTGTTAGTCCCAGTCCGAGGCGGAAGGACTAAGAACCAGGAGTGCAGAAGTTCAAGGGTGGGAAGAGATGAAAGTTCCAGCTCAATCACAGAGACATTTTTCTTTTTCTTTTGTTTTCTATTCAGTCTCTCAACAGATTGGATGGTGCCCACCTGCATTGGTGAGAGTGATCTTCTTTACTCAATCTACCAATTTAAATACTGATCTCTTCCAGAAACATTTTAACAGATATATACCCAGAAATAATATTTTACCAGCTATATGGGCATGCCTTAGCTCAGTGAAGTTGACACAAAAATTAGTCATCACAATAACCAAGTGGAAATTAGTAAGACAAACAACAAAGAAAAGAAAAATGATAGAGACGATTAATGGAAAAGAAGAGATATTTTTGAAAAGATAAATAAAATTGATAAACCTCTATCCACAATGATAAGGAAAACAGAGAAGACACAAAAAATTACCAAATCAAGAATGAGAGAGATGATATTACTATAATAATGTAGCGTTATGAACAAAGTTTTCCAACAGATTAAACAACTTAGATAAAATTGACAACTTCCTTGAAAGACACAGGTTGCCAAAGTTCACTTCAGATGAATACAGGAATAACTCTATATCTGTTAAAGAAATAGAATTTATAATAAAAAATACCTTCTGCCAAAGAAAACACCAGTCCCAGATGGCTTTACTGTGAATTCCTCTGAACATTTAAGGAATAAATAATACTAATTATACAAAATTGAAGAAGAGGAAGTACTTCCCAACTCATGAGTCCAGCCTTACTCTGATACCAAAAACCAGTCAAAAGCCTTATCAACAAAACTACAGACCAATATCCTCATGAAAGCACCTGCAAAAATTCTTAACAAAATTTTAGCAAATTGAATGCAATGAAATGTAAAAATGATATAATGTGTCATGATCAGATGAAGTTTATCCTAGGAATGCAATGAGGGAATGACATTTGAAAGTCAATGAATGGAATTCACTGTATGAACAGACTGAAATAGAAAATCCATATGATCATCTCAGTAGGTGCAGAAAAAGCACTGGAGGAACTCCAACATTCCATTCCTGATAAAAACTTCCAATATACTAGTAAGAAGGAAAATTCCTCAACCTGATAAAGGATACCTATAAAAAACTTACAACTGACATCATACGTAATGATGAAAGACTAAATTTTTTCACCTTTTCATCAAGAACAAGAAAAAGACAGGTTGACAATGCACTATAGAATTGTATGCCTGAAACCTATGTAATCCTTGCTAACAGATGTCACCCCAATAAGTCTAACAATAAAAATGAATTAAAAAAAAAAGAACAAGAAAAAGATGTCCACTTTTCCCACTTCTATTTGTATTATGCTTGGGGCTTTTAGCCATGGCAGTCAGGCAAGAAAAACAAAAACAAAAACAAAAACACACAAAGCAACCAGATTGGAAAAGAAGTAGTAAAGATTTCTTTAATCACAGACAATCCTGTGAAAGTGCAAAACTTTCCTAAAGCTAATAAGTGAGTTTAACAGCATTTCAGGACACAGGATTAGTGTACAAAAAACAAAATTAATTTTATTTCTATATGCTAGCAAGAAACATTTGGAAATTGAAATTAGAAAACATTACCACTTAAAATAGCAAAAGTCATGTGACACACTTAGTGGTAAATCTGACAAAAGATATGCAGAATCTATACCCTAAAAAATGACATATCATTGCTGACAAAAATAAATTTTAAAATATACTCTGTTTATAAATGGAAAGATTCAATATTGTTAAGCTATTCACTGTCTCCAAACTGATCCATATATTCAACACAATCCCTTTCAAAAATCCCAGTAGGCAAATTGTAGAAACTAACGAAGAGGTTCTAAAATCCCTACGGAAATGTAAAAGACCTAGATTATCCAACATGACATTGAAAAAGAATAAAGTTGGAGGACTTACTCTAGCTCACTGGAAGTCTTATTATGAAGTGACATTAATTAAGAATTCGTGGTATTGGTGTGAAGATAGACATATAAATCAATGGAACAGAAGATAGAGTTCAGAAATCAAGCCACACATATATTGTTAATTGATTTTCTTTAAATTGCAAAGGCAATTTAGTGGAGACAGGATAGTTTTTTCAACAGATGTTGCTGGAACAATTGGATATCCATGTGCAGAACAATGGACTTGTATATACCCATATACCTTGCACCACAAAACAAAATTAACTTAAAATGGATCATAGACTTAAATGTAAAACCCAAAACAATAAAACTTACAGAAGAAATATAAGAGAAAAATCATTTTGATTATTTGTTAGACAAATATTTCTTAAAACAACACAAAAGCATGATCCATAAAAGAAAAAACTGATGAATTAGACTTCATCAAAATTAAGAACTTTTTGTCATAAAACACTGTTAAGAGAATTAAAAGAGATCACAGACTGGAAGAAAATATTTGCAAGTTGAATATTTATAATAATAAAGACATCTAGAATATACAAAGAGCTCTCAAAACTTATTTACCACTCCTCCTCCTCCTCCTCCTCCTCCTCTTCCTCCTCAACTAAATGAGAGAATGAACAAAAGATTTGAACTGGAACATCACCAAGGATATATATGGATGGCAAATTAGCATATGAGAAGATGCTCAACATCATTAGTGATTATGGAAATACAAATTAAAACCCCAATGAGATGCTATTAAATGAGATACTACAAACCTATTAAAATGTCTAAAATGAAAGGCTGACCATGTCAAATATTGTCAAGATAGTGGAGCTACTCTCATATTCTATTGGCAGGAAGGAAAAATGATAAAATCATTTTGGAAAAGTGTTTGGCATTTAAAAAATAAATTTAAAAATACAGTTACCATATGACTTAGCCATTCTATTCCTAGGTATTTACCGAAGAGAAATGAAAGCATTGTCTATACAAAGACTTGTACACAAATTCATGTCAGCTTTATTTGTACTAGCTTCAAACGGAATACAAATGTCCTTCAACATGTGAATGAATAAAGAAATTTTGGAATACTGTTTAGCAACAAAAAGAAATAAACATGCAATAATATAGATGGACTCTCAAAGATCTTATACTGAGTGAAAGAAGCCAGTCAAACATAGGACATGTTTTATGATAACATTAACATAAACTTCTAGAAAATGCAAACTTCTCTATAATGATAGCAGTATCAGTGAATTACCTGTGGAAGGGAGAGACAGGAAGGGATGAGAAGAGATTACAAAAATGCATGAGGAAACTTTTGGAAATGAAGGATGAGCTCTTTAATCTCCAGTGGCCCCATGTACAATATCATCTCACAATGTTGATTTTAGAACAAAATGATGTAATTACACAACAGTGAGAAAAACCACCAACGACACACACTAAAAATGATCATGACTAGTTAATACTGTGATTAACATCATATTAGTTCTTCTAGTGATATTTTATATTAATATAAGGGGAACAATGACAACAAAAAGCAGAAACCATTGTTATTTAGAAGTCCATCATGAATCTGTAATGATGGTAATAAACTTGTTTTCTTAAAATCTTTGGACTTTGTTCAAGTATCACAAAAATTCCTTTTCTTTTACATGAGATGACCCACATGCAAAACCAATAGAGAAAGCTTCTATAATATCTTCTAAGTAGTATAATGGTGTGCCACTCACTTCCATATCAGTCCATTCTCTGTACTACTTTGAAGTTCTCAGAAAAAAACAATAAAAAGATTATTGTATTCCCTTGCTCAGTTACCACTGACTTTGATTTCTTATAGAATTAAGTTCAGTCTCCTCAGATTGACATTGAAAGTGTCTATAACTTGACTACTTTCTAATGTCTTATACAGTATAGTGCAGAGGTTAAGGGAATAGGATCTCCTGGTTCCATTCTCTTTATGTCTCAGTTTCTCCTTGAAAATAAGAGTAACAATAACAACACCTACTTCATAAGTGTATTACAAAAATTAAATGAATTTGTGCAATTCAAGTTCTTAGAATAGTGCCTGGTTTAAAATAAGAGCTCAAGAAGTTTTTTTTTTTTAAACTTATTTCATCTACCTCCTTCTATATACCTTCCATCACATTACTTGTTATTTGTTTTGAGCTGGATTGTGTCTTCCCAAATTCATATATTCAAGTCCTAACCCCACGGGCACCTAGAATGTGACTGTATTTGGAGATAAAGAATTTAAGAAGATAATGAAGTTAAAATGAGGCCTTTAGAATTGGACCCTAATTCAATCTGACTGAAGTTCTTATAAACAGAGGAAGTTTGGACACACAAAGCGACACCAGGGGCGCGTGCACAGAGGAAAGACCCTGTGAAGACACGGGGAGAAAGTGGTCACCTGCAAATCAAAGAGAGAGGCTTCAAAAGAAACTTAACCTGTCAACACTTAGACTTCTAGCCTCCAGAACTGTGAGAAATAAATTTCTATTGCTTAAGCTACCAAATCTGTGGTATTTGATTATGGCAGCCTAGCAAACAAATGCATTCTTCCCCCAAATACTCTGCATTCTCCTGTTTTCACATCTTTACTCAAGCTGTCTTTCTGTGGAGCTTCATCTCAATCGCATCTCCTCTAGAAAGTCTGAGGGGACATGGAAGTCCCTCAGTTAGAAACAACTTCCCTTCTCTATACTTTTATCAGCATAGTTTGGTTCTCTATTAAAGAATATTCACTTTTGACTTGTCTTTATCGTAAGTTTGTGAGCTCCTGGAAGGTAGGAAATGATGTATTAAAAAAAAAAATCTTCAGCCAATCAGAGTGTTTTGTACACAGTAGACTGTCACTAAATGTTTATTGACTTGAATTGTTGACCCAGGTGATGTCTAATGATTGGGAGTCTCAATTATGTTTTCTTTTTACTCTGACTTTGATAGCAAATCGAGTATATTCTAAACTGTCAGCACTGATAGATGGGTAGGCTAAGATAAATCAGGAACAGGGCTTTATTATCTCACAGAAAAAAAACTGTACTTATCTGATTGTCTGAGGCTACTGGAATCATGGGATTTGTTTGGGTACTTGTGGAAAGTTTTCCAGGCGCTCACTAACTTAATCCTTACAAAACCCAAATAAGATAGGCAATATTATGGTGACAACATTTCAGGTAATAAAACTTAAACATAGAGAAAAATCAATAAATTGTGCAGGATTGTTCAACTAAGATGTGGTAAAGTCAGAAAAAAAGAACTGAGAACTTTCCAATTCCAGAGGCCATGCCAGAGCATGGGCCTCGGTGATCCTGAGTTCAAGGTTTGGATCATTGACCAATTCTGCTTTTAGTGGCATTGTACGTAACTTTTCTGTAGCAATGAGCTTCACTTTTGTCTGCTGGGAGCATCAGATATACATCAGATTCTCTTTTTATAATAGAGAACAGGAAAAGATGTTTACAATAATTAAGGATGATTAGTGAGGGAGAGGCAACATCCTCAAGTCCAAGGATCTCTAGCTGCCAATGGAATACTGGATAGAACCAGGGAGGAAAAGCATCCTGTTAAGGTGGTATTCTCTAGGGGACACAGCTGTCCAGTACTGCCCATCCTAGACACCTGACTTGTGGACTGGAGGGATCTTCTCAATTCAGGTATTTATGTCACAACGTCTTGATGGAATTCTTTTTATTAGATAGTTTGAAAATTAGATTTATGTTATTTATGGTAAAAATTTAAAATAGTGCACAATTTAATAAGATGAAAAGTGTAAGTCCTTCCCCTCAGTCTCCTTAATTCTTCTAGAAAGATTACATGCGTTTATGAACATAAGAAAGTAAATGAGGGCCCAATACAGAGGGTGCCAAAGACATGTACACATTTTAAGAAAGGGAAAAACTGTATTAAAATTATAACGCTCAATATATACCCATAACAAAAAATGGAATACAAGTCACATTTGACTTCTGCAATTACAAGAGGTGCTCAAAGTGGTTGCTATCAGTCTTTATGTAATACAAAGATAACATCTCTTAACGTGTGTGTACATTTTTTGGCACCCCTGGTATATGCAGGGTCCAGCAGAAGTAACACCCTTTTTAAAGCAGGTGAAATATAGCTATGTTACAAGATTACATGCTTATGATTTTGTAATAAAAGATTTTGAATAGATTACTAGTTCATAAAAAAGGATGTTATTTCTACTGGGCCCTGTATACATGCATATGAGGTCTGTCCAGAAAAAATCCAGCCATAAATACTGCTACTTTTCATATTTTTCATATTACATGGCTGACTACTTTCCAGACAGCTCTCAGGTGTGTGTGTGTTTGTGTGTACAAATATATTTATTTACTTTCTTTTTAATGACTATATACACTTCTGTTGTATAAAGAAGACTGAACACCATTATGCATTTATTTTTGTGAACTTGGGGACATATTTCTTTTGTAAGCTGACCATATGTACTGTTTTAAATGGGACAGAAGACAATGGTACTATCCTGTTTCAAGTGGTACGTATGGTCAGCCTAGTCCCACTGGGCTAAATTCAAGGTGGCAGCAGGCTGACCATACGTATTGTTGGAAATGAGACAGTGCTGTTGTTTTCTGTCCCATTTGAAATGGTGTCTTATAGGATAAATTTCCCGAAGTAGAACACTGGGTAGAATAGATTCTTTACTTTGTGCCTTTATAAAGAGGGCAAAACAGCCTGTTCAGAACGACTCAACTAACACTGTACAATATAAACCATCCATAACTAAATATATTTCTATGTAACAATTAACAACAAATAGGTAGAGAGTGGTACCCTTCCCCAATCATTCTTACCACAGAAGCGATAGCTGTTAGGCAGCACTGGGTGACTCTTAGGCTTTGGCACATTGTGTCAGAGAATGTGGGTGTCTTTGAATCTCATGGATTCTTTCACTTCACTGCTGTTTTAAGATGTCTGCTTCTGGCACCAAAAAGTTTTTATTACGCTCTGAGCCTTTGGTTCTGTACACACTCAAAATATAATTTAGATACTAAATTGTTACAAATGTATTTCTCCAGAGAGTCTTACTTCTCTCAAACATGATCTGAATAGTAGTCACTGCCTGCCTTACTTGCCAACCCCAAGAGAAGACAGATGATACTTTATTTCCTTGTCTCTCATCTGATCTCTGGGCATCTGGATTTTCTATGATAGGTTGTTCTCTCTGCCATTATCAGTGTTTTGTTGAGAGCAGTGGTGTTGGCAACGACATTTAGTATTACTTTTTGCTGAGTCATTTTCTCTTTCAAGTTCAAACTGAAAATACAACCCCATTGTGCTGCCATGACGTTTCCTGTGCAATGCCAGTAAAACACCCTCCCTCTCATTTCACCTCAGGGTAACTTAAGGGCATTGCTGTTTGATCTTCTATATTCAGTGTCATGAGGGTTGCACCCCACACAGCCTATTATTATTCGGGTGAATCAATTACAAAGACTTTATGGAAGTTTAGATTTTTATGAGATAGATAATTGGAAAAGAAATCTTTTGTTATTAAGGAGCAAAGGAAAACACAATGGCAAAGGCTGTGTTCTCTCTAAAAGAATACCAGAGGTGCCAAAAAATGAATACACATTTTAAGAGATGTTATCTATGTATTACTTTTTGAAGTTGAATTGAATTATAGTAGCAACATGTAGCATAACGTTTGCTCAAAAGATTGCATTAATTAAATGAAGGCTAACATTATCATGTGACAGGCAGGACAGTCAAAGAGAATGGCAGAAATACAGTTGTTCGAGGAGCACAAGACCATTTTGAAATGGTATTTGAAATTTGAGAATGTTGTTTGGGTTTCCCCCATGTTCTCCTGACTTAATACCCCTTGACTTCTACCTATGGGGAACCTTAAAGGATGTGGTGTACCGTAGAAAACCAGGTACACTGGTGATACTTTGGGAAGCAATTGAAACAGCATGCACAGTGATACAGGTGGACACTTGGTCATCATTGCCCAAGCAGTAGTTCACCATAATCAGAAGTGTCTGGTCGCTGATGGTAACCACTTTGAGCACCTCTTGTAATCGCAGAAGTCAAGTGTGACTTGTATTCATCTTTTGTTTTCAGTATATATTGAGTATTACAATTTTAATACAGTTCTTTCCTTTCTTAAAATATGGGTACATATATTTTTGACGCCCTCTGTATATAATACTAGATAGCAACCTGATGTATGGCTACCAAGCTAAAGATTATATCTGAACATCCTTTGTAGCTAGTTGTGGGCATGTAACTAAGTTCTGACTAATGGAAAATGAGCAGAAGTGATGGGTGCAATTTCCACATTATGGAAGGGAAAATAAAAATAAGGAAAGAAAGAAAACTTGCCCAAAGACGTGTTTCTGCCTCCTGCTGGCTGGAATGTGAGCATGACGTCATCTGGAGCAATCATCTGGGACTGGAAAGTGTGGATGATGGTGCAGGAGAAAATGAAAGGATCTGGGTCCCTGGCGATTGCGGGGATAGCATACCAGGCCTGAATTTTCTATCTAAACTGTTTTGCAAGATACAAATAAACTTCTGTCTTACTTAAGCAACTGTTGTTTTTAATCCTTTTATTTATAACAGAAATATACACACAGCACAAGTAAAAAATATGTATACACACATATGAATACACATATATGAACACACACACAATCTTGATTAATAAACCATGCGAACCAGAATTACCAACTTTTTAACGTGGGGATGTCTTAGATTAAAAATATGTCAACATACTTCAACTTGATGTTTTTTCCTGTTTTTATAATCAATGTTGTCTTTTGGCATCCTCAATAAAATTTCACATTAGTTAAATGTGAAATGATGAATAGGGACAGTTAACAGAGCATAAATCAATCAGGCTTTCAGATGAGATCATAAGCTACAGTAAAAAGTATTTTGCAGCAGTAAATTCTTAAGTGCCTGATATAAACTTGAAATTTGTAAATGTTTCCAATCTAATTATAGTTTTTAATTTGGATATAAAAAGAGCATTTGAAGTCAGAGGCTAAATGGAAGTAATAAAATAAAAGCAACAACTCCATACTTATTCCTTTCAACCTAAGATTATATTCCCAAGATCTTTAACCATGAATTTACCCAACATTGTACATTTTATCATTTTTTTCATAATATAGTCAACCAATCATTTGTACCAGCTTCTGAGAAAATCTTATAAATAGTAAGATTGATTACAGGTTAATCTTTTATTCTCAGGGGGATGGAGGGAGGGGGTTGGTAGATTGTTGTGGACTGGATGGGACTCATGAGCATGGCAGAAAGAGGAAAAGCAAAATGGTTCAGAACATGTGTTAATTCATTTTCAAGTGTTTATTTAGTGCCCGTTATGTTTTATCTATTATTTTAGATGATGAAGGTTCAAAGCCTAATCATACTTAATTTGTATCCTAAAGATGCTTATAATATAGTTGGGGAGGCAGAAAAGTAAACTGACTATAAAACAGAATAAATTCATTGATTTTTCTTATTTCATTAATTTCTAGAGGCAATTAGAGTCGATGTTAGATAATTCAGGGTACTGCGCATTCAGTAATTGGCCCAGGGGTTTGCAAATAACTATGGCCATTTAGAGACTCTCTTGAGATTTGTGACCTAAAAGCTAGGGAAGAAAGGGCATCTTTTTCATTTGAATCATGAGTTTCTATCACTTGCAACGACCAGATTTCAAATTCAGCCCGTGTATGAATTTCCTGGAATGCTTTCGATACTCAATAATTGAAATGAATACGTGGTTGATTTTGTGTGTGTGTCATATTTAACCTACATGATGTCTGCCTTGATATTTGGCCTTTGTTTTCACGCACCCACACCCGCTTCCTTACCCACCACACGGTCCTCTGACCCTTGAAGCATGAGTCAGCATTTCTCTGCATGCCTCAGGATGAAAGTGGGTTCCTCGGGCTTTGGTGAGCAGCGAAGATTTTCTTGAGGATATATAGGAGAGCAAGAGAGTAGAAAGTACAGTGTGTAATCGGTAGCTTGGTACCACAAAAACCATTTTTTGTAATCTCTTTCTAAGTCCTTCTTTGGCCCTCTGATACTGACCTTCCTTTTATTTCTTTACTTTATTGCCATAGTTTTTAGATCTCCTAATTCTGCTTCCTGACCCCTGGATCTTCCTTACTCAGTAGTTTAGCTTTGCCCCAGTTTATCAAAATCTACATACCTTCACCCATCTCTGCATTTAACAGACAAAAGATAGCTCAGATATTAAATCTTCCTTTCTTAGAACATACCAGAGAGAATATAAATCACAAAATTAAAATTTTTTAAAAATTTTCAATTACTGTTGACATACAATGTTATATTAGTTTTAGCTGTACAACACAGATAAATCACAAAATTTTTAAGTCACTTGTAAAAACTGAACAAAATGTATTTGAGTATAGAGATGATTTAAATTAGGGATGTAAAGTATTCTTGGATAAGTGTGGATTAGGGCAGAGTGTCCAGAAATAGAAAGAAATATTTCAATTTGGGAAGTTATGTTTCGGTGGGTACACGAGCCTTGCCAAGGTTGTGACACCTCCCTGAGCTGTTTGTGCACTGCTGCCCACGTAAGCCAACTTAATAGTCAGATTCTGGGTACAATGACAGCTCTGATGGCCATTCTAAAAAAGAGTTCCAAAATTGCTTTGGAGGGTGGACTAGGCGCTGGTGTCAGTGCACAGCTTCCCAAGGGGAGGACTTCCAAGGTGACCGCAGCGATACTCAGCAGTGAGGTGTGCAGCACTTTTTCTAGGATGAGTTCATGAACTTAATTGTGTGACCTCGTATATTTATCAGGTTAGTATTTTCAGAAAGACTGTGTGGATGTGTATTTTTTATAAGACATTTGACCTGATGTATACTTTATTGATAGATATTTGACCTCCGAGGTGGGTAGGTGAGTAGTAGGAAAGAAGGCACCGCAGAGTGTATTCAGCCTCCCGGATAGATTGCCAGCTGAGGAGATGGGCAGTCCCTTTGTCTCTTTGTTTCTCCCTTTATTCGTGTTTCTTCCAGTTCTAACTTTTTCAGAATCTAAGGTGCAAGAGGAAGTCAGAATTTCCTGTTCATCTGAAATGATGGCTTGACATAGTCATAGATACAGTTAAAGTCCTGAAACACAGGGAGGATGTGAATATTTATAAGTTTAGAATTGTTGAACAACTTTCCACAGGTCAGTATTCCTGAAACTAAAGCACATCATTCTGATTCTTCCGCATATCTAAAGGCAGTTTGTCCCGTTTTTATTTTGTATTCCTAGTGGTTTAAGTGTATCTTTGTAAGGCCTCTGAAGCTATGTGCCAGTTAGGCTGAGTATAAATAATCTTTATTGTTATTATCATTGTATGTAGCATTCACTCTGTTTTGTTGCCATTAATAAACCATTCAAGCAATGTTGTTGCAATGTATAATATTAGCAGAAGACTCCCTGAGGAGACATAATAACGGGTGTTTAATATTCTGCTTGTTCCTCAGTCCATAGCTCCACAGGCAGAGATGTTGGAGCATGTTCAAAGTTCACTTGAAAAAAAAAAGATCTATGAGATCAGAAAACAACACTCAATTTGTTGCTGTAATTCATAGAGTGCTTTTACTTTAGCATGTTTGCTAAATTATGAGATCATCAATTAACTGAATTAATATGCTCTTAAAATTTTTATTCCTCTTTAGATATTTTTGATTGAACATACAAAATAATTTCCACAGAGCTA
Organism: Lyroderma lyra; assembly: GCA_004026885.1. NCBI lineage: Eukaryota > Metazoa > Chordata > Mammalia > Chiroptera > Megadermatidae > Lyroderma > Lyroderma lyra. The sequence goes on along the minus strand of PVJL010006279.1, from coordinate 24,867 downwards.
TATACTAGAAGAAATTTCTCAGAAGCTCAGTCAAACTAGTATAGATAAGCTTAGAAGCCAAGTGAATTTTGCACTCAAATACTCAATTTATGAACTGTCTTTTGAACAGAGTTAGCTTGTCTTTTGTTTTTTTCCTCCCAATACTTCACTGATGATCTGGTAGAACTCAGATTCAGCCTTGAGATTTAAATCCAGTAAGTATATATAGTAAAATCTGGAACCATTGGCATTTTAAGAATGTGTGAAGTAGTGCCTTCAAACAAATATGCAACCAAGTGCTGTTGTGGAATTTGGCCCTAAAATTTTTCAGAAAAGTTCTGGAAGCTCAAAGACCTGCTTAGATATAAAAACAAATCACAACAGCATGCTATTGACTGCTAGGTTCTGCGGAGCTTTAAAATCATTTTATCTTCTTCACTGTACTAGTTAGTTGTAACTCTCATCTTCAGGCAGAAGTCCTTTTGAGAGTTTGCTTGGAGAGTTACAGCAGATATTTTTCACTGTGTAATAAATGATCCCCAAATTTAGTGGTTTAAAACAACTGTTAATTGAATTTAGGATTCTGTTGTACAGTAATTTGAGTTGGGCTCAGATTGGACGTTCTGCTACTGACCAACTGGGCTGGCTTAGGCATCTGGTCAGCTGCTGGTCAGCTATGCTGTTTTGAGTTGGTTGTTTGTGGGGCAGGGCAACAGGAATGGCTGGGCCGTAAGTCCTTCATCATCTTGAATGCTAGCCTGAGTTCACTCCCATGGTGACTCAGAGTTCCAAGGATAGCCAGAAAGAAGACAAGCCCCACTGCACAAGTGCTTATCAAGTCTCTGCTTCAGTCACATTTGCTAAATGTCCTATTGGCCAGAGTACATCACCTGAACCCAGAATCACAATGGGAAGCACTCAAAGTCACATGGTAGAGGGGGCATGAATACAGGAAAGGAATGAATTTATAACAGTTTTATAACCTATCACAGTAATAGAAATAGCCTTGGAATCCTGAAGGTAGCTGGAGACATTGTTCATCAATAACTATAACATTCTTTGAGACACCATGTCACCTTGTCTGGAAACGGAGCATGGTGTTTTCAGGAATCCTTGGCCTGGGGTTCCAGAGAATTGGCTTCTTGTTCTGGCACTGTGTGACATGGGACAACTCACCAACCCTCCTTAGGTTGCTAATCCTTCACATCTTAAATTGAGGTCTTGTTTCTAGGAATAAGGTATTTTGAGATTTCAAATGAATGCTTTTGCCTATATAATACTGACAGATTTAGAAAACAATTTTAAAAATCATAGAACCATAGAGCTCATGGAAATAACATGTTATTCTTAATGATGGGGAAAATGTGACCCAGAGAGACTTAGTCAAGACCCGGTTAGGGGGATAGAAACAAGATCTCTCTAATTGTCAGTTCACCAGACTTTTATCTTTTTCTAGGCATTTTGCCAACAAGATATCAGAAACCTCTGCATTTCTAAGTATGATTAGGAACACACATATAAAATTTAGTTAACTCAAAGCTTTACTTTTTATTCAAGGTTCTTGCTATCATAGAGCTACATACTTTTGAGAGACGTTTATAAGTGCTTCTTCGTAAGGTTAGCAATGGTCTGTAGCTTTGGGGCTAATCTTGGCTGGACTCACGCATGCATCTGGGGTCAGCTAGCTGAAGTCCACCCTAAAAACAAGATATTTTGTCTTTAGTGCTCACTGCACTTTCTGACTTTCATTCCTCCTCTATTCTGCCAGTTGCTGTTTTTGATTCCTGCTGAGTCAGGCTCAGGGGTGGGAGGGTGTGGGGAGGATGGGGACAGGGATGAGGAACCCATATGGCTCAAAGTTTAGTAATCCGGCACCAGGGAGTTCTTTAAGTAGCAGATGCAAATTACTGATCTTGTTTTCATGCTGCTTTTGGTGAGTCCCCCAGCAGTTTTGCACTGGGGGCCTCTGACTACAGCTGCCTGGGCTTCTATTGTCCTACCCTATGTTGAGGTCACATTCCACTGTGGGGTGGTCCTCTTTGGTGAGAAGTTCAGCTGTCTCCTGGAAGGGTCCTTTCCCCTTCTTCTTGGCTGCTGTCCAATGTAGCTGGAGTTGTTCAACTTTAGATTTATTCTCTTGAGATCAGTTTCTGTGTCTACTGAGTTCTAAGGCCACTTGCTCCGTTGTCACTGGGGAGACAGTGCCCCATTACTCTCCTCCATGAAGTGAAGAGGAGGCACGTGGCAGCTCAGGAACATTTCCTAGCATTGATAACATCTCTCCCAATATCCTCAACACCAAGGTGAATTCTCCATCTTCTCTTGTGGGGCTTGAAAGTGGGAACCATACACCACATTTGCATGGTCTCCCAGTCTCTCAGCACAACCAGTTGATGTGGGTTAGCCCCTCGTTTTAGGACATGGGGCACCTGGCCCCCAACGTATTACTTTCAGCTGTTGGTTCTTGCTGAACAAAGTGCATAAGCCAGGGTAGTGTTGTTTCTTCATCACAAATATGAAGATGGACTTCTTCGTCTTTGGATGTTGCCATGAACTGAATTGTATCCCTCTGACCCCCTAATTCATTTGTGGACACCCTAACACCCGATGTGACTGCATTTGGAGATAGGGCTTTTGGAGGTAATTAAGGTTAAATGAGGTCTTAAGAATCTGATGGAATTGGTGGTAAGAAGAGAGAGAGAGATCTTTCTCTCCACGTGCATGTGCAAGGGCCATGTGAGAACACAGGAAGAAGGTGGCTGTCTGCTAGCCAGGAGGAGAGTTCTCACCAGAAACAGAACCCTACTGGACGTTGATTTTGGACTTCCCAGCTTCTAGAACTGTGCTAAAATAAATTTCTGTTATTTAAGCCATGTAGTGTGTGATATTTTGTTATGGCAGTCCAAGCAGACTAATATAGACATCTTTACCTCTAAAGCTCAAAACAAACAAACAAACAAACAAAGAAGCCCTCTAAAACTGCTCATGACCTATGATGGTTCCCATATCTCCAGGAAAGAGCTCACCTCACTCTTGCAATGGCAGTTGGATTCAAGGAAGTCTCTTCTTGACAGCTGAGGCTGTTGATCTGCTTTTACCCATCATTTCAAAACTGAAATCTTAGCCATGGCTCTCACATTGTTAATGTTATCTCAACAACCAAAAAAGCCTCCCAACTTCTCATTTTCTTAGATTTCTAGGAGTTGGCTATCTCATACACCGATTTCCTCATCCATGACATCAGTCGTATAGCAATTTCCTGTAAAGTGTGGTTTGATCATACTGAATTATATTAACTGTGGTGAGTGGTGTAATTACCATTGTTGTTCTTGTGTGCACCACACTTTGTAAACAGTGTCAACCCTGAGAGATTACATTCGTGGCTTGAAATTTGTGATTTCTTCTGACCCCAGAAAAATGGCATTTATGTGGAAGGAGGAAGTGGAGGGCCAAGAACAGTTATAGTCATGCATCACATAATGATATTCTGGTCAAGGGTGGACCATATATACAAAGGTGGTCCCATATGATTATAACAGAGCTGAAAAATTCCTGTGGCTCAGTGATGTCATAACCATCTTAACATGGTAGCACAATGCATTACTCACATGTTTATGGTGATTCTGGTGTACACAAACCTACTATTCTGCTTGCCATATAGAAGTACAGCACATGCAATTACAGTTGTAGTTATGCCATTGAGGTTTGTGTACATTTTATGATGTTCCTACAATGATGATATGATCAACTACACATTTCTCAGAACCTATCCCTGTTGTTAAGTGGTGCATGGCTGTATTTTAAAAGTCATCTTAGCTGCATGTTAAGGCTCTCTGTCTCTTAGTATCAGAACCATGCTTGCATCCACAGTAACAGAGTTTGGGAATAAGGAAAACAAAAAGTTAAATTTCTTTGGCTTCAAAAGATATCTCTTCTTTCAATTCTTAGAGCACCTTTGGTTGATATTAACATTTGGCACGTAACTTTTAAGCTCCTTAGACACGGGATATGTTTTGTTGTCTATGTATCTCTGAAAGCCCCTAACTGAATCCCTAGCAGGAGAATAATCCAGACAAAATTCTGAACACAGTGCCTAATTTATAATAAGCACTCAGTAAATGTTAGTTATTATTATTTTTAGTCCAAAGAAGGTGCACACTAATTGTGATGGATTGACTTCTCTTTGCAGGTATTCTCTGCTTCATCCATTCTGTGGAAAGTTAAAAACTTAATTCGTTTTTTGTATTAGGGTTAGAGATAGATTAGAGGGAAGTACAGTTGTTCTTTGACCTATATCATCAATTAATATTCAGTGATTTTGAGTGTGTTTTGTATATATAAGTTTGTGTACACCAAAATTTAATCACATAGAAGGACAAGCAGAGGTTGCTTTGTTTGAAACTACTCTCTTAAATGCTTCCAAGTAATGCTTGTGTCCTGTTTAAAAAAACTGCCAAGTCTTCTTGCATCAAAGTCCCAATTTGCATATTACTTTACATATTGAGTCCCAAAGGCTTCAATTCAAAGGATGGAAAATAAAATTAAATGAATCAATTAGTGTATTTTACTGCAATTGTATTCAAACCCAATATTAAGGGCATTACATACAAATTACATAACAGATTTGGAAAGCAATTCAATTTAATTACATCCTAGATTAGGAGGGATAGAACCCAGTTAAAAGCACGAGAACACTGTCAGTCAGCCTTTGTGCTGGGGGCTGGGAAGGAACCCAAACCAATACAACTCTATGCCCCTGACTCAAGGCTGAGGTTTCCCAGAGGGGCCTTTCTCTCTCAAAAGAGGTGGTTTTATTTGATGTGTTGCTTGTTTAACTATTTGATTTCTGGTAATGTTAGACTTTTAAACTTGGTGCTGAATAGCCACTAATTTTGTACAATATCCTGGTGCTGGGAAAATATTTTGAATACTTTGTACCTATTCCCAGCTCTTTTAGCCATTTTTAAAAGTTCCTCCTACTGTATTCTCTGAGGTTTTCCATCCAGCACAGCCTGGGCATACAGACTTTCATTATTCAATAGAGGAGCCACTAGTCACATGTGACTAGTTTCTAACTAAACTGTTCACTTTCCTAATAATAATTTTTAAAAAAGAAACAATAGTGTATTTATTTACCTTTGAACACATTGTTGTTCAGATATTTTTGCCACTGCAGTGTGTGTATACTATTATTTCACAATGTGTTAATTTTCTTGTAAAATAACAAATGTAATCAGTAGAAAGCCATCTTATTTTGTGGGCCCTTGAATAATGTGTGGGACTTTGGCTTTTATACTCAATCAGAAGGAATTAAGACTGATATAATTTAACATAAAGGAAGAAAATCACAAAGGCTGTATATACCAGTTGTTGAATGTAAAGTAGGACCTCAGATGTTAGTATTTTTAAGTGGCCTGACAAGTCAAAAGAGAAGACTCTCCTTCTCGATGAAGGTCATGGCATTAGTGTGCCCAAACACTCTGCTTCTTTAGACGATGGTTAGGATTTCAGGCAAAGATTTTAGTAAAATTACCTTTCCTGCTTAATCCTATATTCATGTCTTGATCAACTGTTGTGTTAGGTGCATCACTTTATATCTGCAAAATTAAGTAAATCACAGTAGGTCCTTAAAGTAATTATAGCTTAAGAATATGCATATAATTTGTTTTTTTCATTAGATAAAAATGAATGAGGTCAACAGTATTCAATATTTTTTATTTTCCATTATAGTTGACAGTTAACACTATATTAGTTTCAGCACAGTGGCCTGACAGTCACCACACTACTGAGTGTGTTTTCTATGCTGTACTCCACATGCTGATGACTATTCTGTAACCATCAATTTGTACTTCTTAACCCTTTCACCTTTTAAACCCAGCCCCCTACACCCTTCCTACATGGCAACCATCAGTTTGTTCTCCGTAACTATGAATTTGTTTCTGTTTTGTTTGTTCATTTGTTTTGCCTTTTAGATTCTATACGTAAGTGAGGTCCTACGATATTTCTCTTTCTCAGTCTGAATGATTTCACTTAGCATAATACCCTCTAGGTCTGTCCATGTTGTCACAAATGGTAAAATTTTGTTGTTTTTTTATGTTTGAGTAATATTCCATTGTATATATGTACCATATCTTCTTTATTCAATCATCTAATGATGGACACTTGTTTCTTACTTTTTTATTCACTCAGTCACTCTTTGATTGAAGCATATAATCAATTTACATTTAAAATAATTATTGATAGATATATAGTTATATAGTTATTGCCATTATTATATATATATTCTTAAAGAAGTCCCTCTAACATTTCTTATAATACTGGTTTGGTGTTAAACTTTAACACCTGTGCTCAGCCTGGGATCACCTTGTAGGAGCTACAAAGTAATCTGTGGTTGGTAGCTGCCTGTGCTGGGCTTGGAGGTGCCTGGAGAGGCTATGCTGTGAACCGGGATAGGCTGTCACTAGTGCTGGTCTAGGGGTCATTTAGCAAGCGATACTGGGCACAGCAAAGTCAGCTGCTGCTTTTTGGGGGTTTATGAACCTTTTAGAGATATTAAGGAAGTTAGAAACATAGGCTAAGGACAGCTGTTTGCAAGGATCAGCTGCTGAAAGAGATTGGGGAATGAGCATGAGTTGGATGGGGTGGGTTCTCAGGGAATTGCCAAGGCAGGGTGAGTTTGATGGAGATTCAGATTTGGCACTTGCATGTGTTTGCAGGCTGAGTTTGTGGAAAGGTCAACAAAGGAACAAAATGGTGGTGAGAGCTGCTTCTCCAGACCTCTCCCTGAAGCCAGACCCCTCAGTTCCTCCCTGTATAGTCCTGACGTGTTTGAGCTGCTGCCTAGCACTAGAGCTCAGAGTAAGTGTGTCCATCAGTAAGTCTCTGTGTGGGCCCTTTAAGAGGACACCTGGGTTTCCAGTGGCCCTCAGTCTTACCCAGATGGAATACCCTCCGATTTTCACAGCCATAAGTGTGGAGTCTCCTGTTCCCAGTACTGTTGGTCCAGGCTAGGTGCCCTCACTACTGAGGAAGGACCCCTACATCCAAGATATCCCTCCTGATTCATAACTACCACATGTGAATGTGGGACCAGCCTATTTTCCATCTCCAATCCTCCTACCAGTCTTTGCATGAACTATTCTGCATTTCTTAGTTATGAGAGTTTGTTCAGCTACTTTTCAGGTAGTTCTCAAAGGTGCTTGTTCTACATTGTAGTTGCAGCTTTGATGCGGTTGTGGGAGAAGGTAAGCACAGCATTTACCTACTTTGCCATCTTGACTAGAAGTCAAGTCATCTCTGTCTTGATTGCATTTTGTATCTGGATACCAGTCATGATAAAGACCTTTTCCACGTTTTGCTCATCTTAGCATGAATTCTCCTGAGAAGAC
>PVJL010006279.1:0-15000 GCA_004026885.1 Lyroderma lyra | reverse complement strand
GTGCTTTCCTTTCAGTACTAAAGACAAAATATCCATATAAATCAATTTTAATCAAGACAAATGTGCTAAACTGCCATGACAGAGGTTCAAGCAGAATGGTATAGGAATTCTCCCTTCTCTCTTTATCACCTGTCTTAGTCCATTGGGGCTGTTATAACAAGGCACCACAGACTGCATAGTTTATAAACAACAAAAATTTTTTATCAATTCTGGAGGCTGGGAAGTCTAAGATCAAGGCACCAACAGATTCATTCTGGTGAGGGACTGCTTCCTGGTTCATAGATGGATGTTCTTTCTATGTGTCCTCATGTGGCACAAGGGATGGAGAGCTCTTTGGAGCCTGTCTGTCAGGGCACTAATCTGCTATCATGACCTAAGCACTTCTCAAAGGCCCATCTCAAAATACCAACACACTGGGAGTTCTCATTTCAATACATGAATTTTAGGGACATAAAACATTCAGTCTGTGGCATCACCCAAATCCCTAACTCTTTCTATCCACTTCTTGGGGATGACTCCTGAAGACAAGTCTATTGTGCTGACTCTTTAAAGTAGTGGTCTCCAACCTTTTTGGCACCAGGAACTGGTTTCATGGAAGATAATTTTTCCATGGATTGGGGTCGTGTGGTTATGGTTTTGGGATGATTCAAGTGCATTGCATTTATTGTGCACTTTATTGCTCTTATTGTTACATTGTAATATGTAATGAAATACTTACACAACCTACCATAATGCAGAATCAGTGGGAGCCCTGAGCTTGTTTGCCTGCAAGTAGACAGTCCCATCTGGGGGTGATGGGAGACAGTGACATCCGAAGTGTGTTACTTATGTCCAGTCTGCTGCATAATTTTGTTTTGGTTGCTGTCACTGCAGAAAACCCTGCTTCACAAAGATAGGATCTAGGAAATGGAAGCAGTCTTTTCAGTGCTTTTTGTGGCCATCTCAGGATATTCCACTTTGACTTTAATCTAGCACATATAGAGACTTAAAGTTATCTCAAACATACCTTTTAGGCATCACTCCCTCAGCTCCTTCTCAGACCACTTGGCATTAGATTCTCATGAGGAGCACACAACTTAGATCCCTCACATGTACAGTTCACAACAGGGTTTGTGCTCCTATGAGAATCTAATGCCGCTGGTCTGACAGACGGTGGAGCTCACAGGATAATGTGAGTGATGACGAGCCCCTGTAAATACAGATGAAGCCTTGCTGGCTTGCCAGCTCACCTCCTGCTGCGTGACTTGGTTCCTAACAGGAGGTTGGGAACCCCTACTTTAAAGTATTTGTTTGCTTCAGTAGTTATAATACCTATAGTCAATGTGTTAGAAGATGTAATTATTCCTAGCCTTTTGAATATGGGACATATCAAAGAATCTTTAACATCCCAAAGACCTATGGCATCATCTTTCTCTGATTTGCTTCTCCTGCTGGTGTGTGAGCATGAAAGGCACTGAAACGCACATGCGTGTTTTGACAACGTTGAGACTCTGGGTAGTTCATGTTTAGTGGAATGCCAGGTAGAGGTCCAAGGTCAATCTGGAAGGGTAGGATATCATGGGCATACCAGGATCTGTGTCATCAGGTAAACGAAATGCTTTCTTAGTTATCCTCAATGATGATGGAGACAAAGGTTGTGGGGGCTCCATAGACATATTAAAATTCCTCTTTGATTTATAGCACCCTCTTCACAAATCTAGAACGTGAGTCATCGGGAAAATCAGGCTTTTGCCTTAGATCCCCAAGACTGTTTTTTAAATATTCAGAAAAGGAGAGATCTGATCTCTTTTTATTTCAGTTTCTCATTCATGATGGCTGTGGAGTAATGAGCCAGCCTCATTCTAAGCAGGTATGTTTATTCATATCACACCCTGCACTCCCTAAGATGCGTTCTTACGTCTCGCAGCAAACTTCATCTACTTTGTGAGTCTCTCAACAAAGCTTTCCATCCTGTACCTTACAAGAGTAAATTTTCTTCTTGTTTCTCTCTCATGTTTCAAAATACTAGACCTTGAGGAAAAAGTTAATATAATTATTTTCTGTATCTGTATGTATGTGAGCATGTGCATTTGTATCTATTAATATAAAAGCATTCTGCTTTAAAAAAACACAAATGTAAATTCACAAGATAAGATAATTGCAAGAATGATTAAATTACAGAAACCCTTTGGCTTTCTAAAAGATTCAGACTGAAGTTCACTTAAATAGCCTTTTAAATTAAATATAATTTAAATTTATATTTAAAATTATGTTATGTAGAATATAGTACAATATAATTATACATTATACAATTGTATCTTCAACTATATATTACACAATCAATGTATATTAATATACAATACTGTATTAATAAAAATGCTAATTTTCCTAGCTGCTTAGACTCAGGTCTATTATAAAATGAAGTATCCCTTTTATATACTTTGGGAAACAATGCCAGAGCAATAGCTGAGATACTGGCCTTTGAAAGCAGTCCTGTACACCTTATAAGTATTTATTAGGTGATAGTTCATTTTGAAAAATAAAAAGTTTAATATTAGACTTAGAAGTGGCAGCCCTCATTTATTTAGCCAGGCTACACGACAAATGGAACCTTAGGGAATGGAACCTGTTTTAGATTCAGTTGCAGGAAACATTTTTTTGGAGATGTGTCAAATTATGTGGGGAAGTTTCTAGCTTAATCTTTCAAAAGAGAGTGTGCATCCTCCCCACCCCCAATCACATCACCTCCTACCTTAATTTACTAAAGATAACTTAGTCTTTATCAACCACCTATATATCTTGTGAGTCATATTGATCTCAGACATGTGATGCAGTCCTTGGCCAAGATAAAATTGGTTTAATGGGATCCTTCGCCCCTCCCTGTATTTCTGAAGATACTTAAGCATGCAGAGGATACTGCAGGCCCCTTTCCCCATCAGGAGAGCATGTCGAGGCAGCTTACAATAAAGGACAAGTCTTTGCACAGCCTCATCAATACCTTGATAGCTCTGGGCTAATGGAATCTTGTGACTTTCGGTTCTCATTGATAAGAGACCCTGATGCAGACACTGATGAGTGGGACATTCTTTGTTTGCACACACTTTTACAGCTTGCTTGATGGAACATTATTTCCAGGAGCAGGTCAAAACGACTACATTTCTGGCTGTGATTCTTTCTCTGAAGTTGGAGAGAAAAGAATTTATTTTGTTCGCTGATTATATGCCTTTTTTTTTTGTTTTGTTTTGTTTTTTTTTTACTCATTGTGCTATAAAATTAGAGGAGGTTTCCCCAAACCCAGAAAAGGTTTGCATTTTTAAGTGGAAAATGTCAACATCTGCTCCAAATTAATTTCTTTAAAGATTTAAGCAGGCTAGATTCTATTTTAATAATAATAGTCAACATTAGTACACAGTTACTGTATGTGAAATGCATCACTAGGCAGTTTACATATATTATCTCACTTAGTCCTTCCAACAAATTGATACAATCAGCGGGAAATACTATCCACGTTTTACAGATGTGGACGGAGGCTTGGGGAGATAAATACCCCAAGGTCAATGCCTTATCAGTGGTGGATGGGCATTCAAATCCAACTTGGATCCTAATGCTTGTGCCTTATACTTTGTGAGTGAGCTGGTTTTCAGGGGAGCTCTCTCTGAGGTGAGTGGTTTAATCTCAATTAACAATGTATTTTGGGAATGTAAGACTTACTTGATAAATTCTCTTCAGGGGTTTTCTACTTTATTTATGTTAAGAACTCTAATCAAAAAAGACATTAGCCTTGTTCCAAGCTTGTGCTCCATCCAAAAATGTCTAAATGGAAAAGCCAAGAGATCTGGCAAAACTTGATCTCACAATTCCATTTTGGAATATTCTTAATACTTTTGTTTCTGCTTTTCAAATATCCCTGACTCACAGAAAGGTACAGATCTTAACCCTGTGAGGGCCGAGGACCATGGAGTTTCTCATTTATAGGTATTTATTGCTCATTTCTGATGATGCTTTGTGATTTAACTTCTTTTGGTTGATTTGGCCCTACTTATTTCTTTCACTGACTGGAGATAACTCTTTACTTTCACAGCACATGATGAGGCACTATGTGGATGTAACACCTAAGGAGGAGGCCTAGTGAAAGTCACTGGAAGGACATTTGGAAATGAGGGAGTTGTGAAAAATCTTTGCAAAATATTGTTGGGTACCTTGGAATATAAACTGTGACTACTTGGTGTTATGTCACAATTTGCTTTCACTCTTTCTCTGGGGTCATGTTAATTCCTTTGCTTATTAACAGGTTAGGTCCCAAAGGAAGTTCAGAAGTGCCAAGTGACTGTCACAGCCATCTGTTGGTGGTGGGCATTGCTGACTCATTTTCCCTTCCTGGTGTATGGTTATGTTCCTATTTATAAAAGTTGCTAAGTGAAGGAGCTTCTGCAATGACAAGTTTGTGGTGAGAGCACAGCAATATATTATAGAAGGCATTTGACACTTCCATGTTAGGAAGACACCTCCCACTTTGTTATTTTATTAAAAGAAAAACCCCGGAGCTTTGCTTGTGATAGTTTTTCTCTAGGAGCTTCTTTCTATACAGTAGATGCTTGATCAACAGTTAGTGAAGATACTTGAACAGAAAAAAATTTAGATGCTAACAAATGGATTTTTGGGGGTGTAAAAGCAATGCTTATAGAAATGTGAAAAAAGTTCTGAGAGGGAACTTTGAGGGAGACATTCATGGGAAAGGCTCTTTGAGTTAGCTGCCCTTGGGAACCAGGGAGAGGCCGTCAAGTCTCATTATCACCACTGGGTGTCACTCCAGGCAGCCCCTTAGCAGCCGTCTAGTCAAGGTTAAAATACTGTAAAGGAAAACACTAAGCAAACCAAAGGAAAATAATGAAAGGAACAAAAAAAGTGTCTAACTGTCTCAACATATGTTAGGATTTTGAGGGAGAGGGAAGAAAAGCACAATGCTAGAACATGACATCAAGTAGCATTCTCTTTTGGATTGGAACTGTCATTCCCAGATGGAGAGTTTTTAAATTCAGAGGATGTGCCTTCCCAATCAGCTGCCTGAGGTGACAGCACAGTGAGACTGAAACCTGACTAGATGTCTAACAGCATATTAATATTTTTAAAGATTTAGATCCATAGGCTTAATTGCTTTCCAGAAAGTTCATATCATTTTACACTAAAAGGAAGCACTATTCCTTGCTAACTGTTTCCTTGCAGTATTCGCGGTATACTTTCTTAGTAAAGTTCAGACGAATCGTATACCTACTTTAGGACCAGAAGGCAAAGAAGGAAAAAAAAACAACAACATTGGATTCTTTGTTGGAGTAGATTAAGGAAGGTAAGAAACATAATTAGGATAGAGAATCAAGAGGAATTCTTGCAAAGTGATGGATAAAACTGAGGTTGTCTTTACACATGATACTCTTAAGTATCATTGGTGGGAGGGGGTGAGTCCTCAGGTGTTTTATTCTGGCGGAAGTCTCCAGTCCTTCAGATTTTTACTCCAATTTCATGGAACCCATGTGAAAATCTCCTTCTTTTTGCCTCCTTTTACCTCTATCACTCCACGGTATTGACATGAAGACCACTAGTAGTTTGAAGCTGCAGATGGGGAGAGAGGCTCTGAAAAACAGGAATTTTGTCCTTCATTGCCCAGCAGACAGGAGAAAATGAGGACTCCACAGATCGACTATAATAGGAGCCATGTGGAATTCCAGGTTGCTCTTGTCTCACTTAGGCGTGCTTTTGGCTGCATGTAACAGAAAAACTGATTAATACCAGCGATTGTAACACACTTAAAAAGAAAGTTGTAGGTGTTTGGTTGCAGGTGTCGGTTTGGCTGCTCTCCAGTGTTATCATGGATCTTTGCTTTTTAAATTTTTTTTGCTTTGCCATTCTTGGTGGATATCCTGTCTCCTAGTCACAAGAAGGTTATCATAGCTCCAGGAATCATGTCTGAATCCAAAACGAGAAGGGGGAAGTGACAGTGAGATGCTTTCTTCTTGTTCTCTTTCTTGGTTATGAGAAAGAAAAGTTCCCTGAAGACCCAGTAGATTTGTGCTTACTTGTATTTGGCTTGAACTATGTCACATGGTGACCTCTAGCTTCAAGGAAGACTGAGAAAGTATTTAGTTTTTTTTTCACTCTCTATTATAGAGAGTAGAAAGAGAGAAAGGGCTTGTAAATAACTGTTAAGTCAACCAACCAAGAATGTCTGTCATGAAATTCTGAACACATTTTCTAATAGAAACATTGTTTTATATGATGGTAGCATTCCTATAGCAGTATAGGTATAAGATAAGTTAATATATTTCATCTAACTTATATAATAAATACATTGTAAATTTCACACTATTGACACAAAAATGTACCTTTGGAAAAAATTTGCTTATAAATTGGGGACTACCTGCAGTGTATTTTTTTTCTTAGATTAAAAATATCATTCTCTAAGACCTTTTAAAAAGGTTTAAGTTTATTGTTATAAAAATATTTAAAATATGTATGTTGATGAATTTTCTGAGTGAATAGGAATATATGAAATAACTCTCCTGGCGTTAAGGTATAATAGTAAATGGGAAATACTATTTAGTTTCATTGTAGAGAAACATTTTTAAAATTCTAAATGGGACCTAGATTCTCTTCTACATTGAAGTACCTAGTACCTAAGTAAGACTCTTACAGGAAGAAGTAGATAAAGAAAAAACCATGGCTTATGTCATTTGATGATTTTGGGTTTACATGCCCAGGCTTATTCTCTGAAAGATTTTCTCCTGGGTAATTTGGGTAACTTTTGCCATGAATAGCAAGACCTTGAGTTTCAGAGGAAAGGTTTACATTTCAGGCTTTCCAGTGTGAAAACTGAATGAACATTTATTAGCATACAAGTATATTCCAATTTCTCATAGGTGGTTTTTAAAAGCTAAAAATACAAGCTTGGATGAAGTAATTATCTTTATTTATTTATTTATTTTTACCTATTATGTATAAGAAGTATGTATATAAAATTTTTTGAAGTTGAGCAAAATTAAATTGAAAATAAGAATTTTGGTGGCATAATATCGTGGGTGATTAGATCTTTAATGTTCCCTCCTAGAATGCTTACGAAATCAGTACACAGACTTCGGGCCTGTGAACATATTCTGGCTTCTGGAAGATTTCATTCATTCAATGAAAATTTGTTGATTCCCTGCTTTGTTTCACGTACTGTGCTGGGCTATGAGGGGTGTAAATTAGATCCAGTTCATGCTCTTACTGGGTTTAAAGTATACAGGGAGACAAACACACCAGGACTGGGAGTCAGCGGAATGAGTGTTAGGTGTGGTGAGCACAGGTGACTTCTGAGCTCATAAAACCGGAGGGCAGATTGTTGCATGCAGTTGCCTGGAGCAAGTCATGTCTAAGAAGAGTCCTGAAGAAGAGGGGTGATTTTCAGGTAAAGGCTGGAGATGGCAGGGGGTGGGAGTTTTTGGACAAAGATTTTTCCAGGAAGAAGAAAGAGCGTATAGGAATCTGATGACGATGGGACCTTGGAGCTTAGAGCAATGTTAAAGATACTACTTTTTATTGTGGGCTTTTATTTAAACATTTATGTTTGTTTCTGGCACCACTAGTTTTCTTTGAAACAACAGTACCCATAGTTCTCCACTCTTTTAAGACCTGGAGGAGTTCTGGACTTTTATATTTTCTTTTTGCTTTGCACTACTTAAGACACTTTCCATTGTTTTAATCACACAAAATTCCCAGCACATCCTTTTCCTCTAGGGTAATTTTAAAAGAGAAAGCTTATGAGAAATGCATGTGTTTGGGTCCTCAGGGCATGTCCCGTTCTGACAACCCTCCTGAGAAACTATGGTTCTGGATCCTCAGTCAGCTCATTTCCTCTCTCCCAATCAATGCTTATTTTATTTAATTTTTTAAAGGGTACTTTTAGTACCCTTTTCATAATGAGTGATTTCTAAAGGACCAAACTTTCTTTTCCTCTAAACTCCAAATATCAAAACCTCAATGCAACAACAAAAAAGAAGACCTTAAAAAAAGATATTTATGTAATAGTTGCCTTACCAATATTGACAAAATTTAGCCTTTTCTCTTTATTACCCAGTTTGAAGCCTTTTGCAAATTTTGATATTTTGAAAGTGAGGCAGACCTCAGAACATAATTATAAATATTCTGCTTAGTTACTTCAGCAATCTTACCAACTCAAGGCATTAGGTATAAAAAGAATATAAGGCAGGAACGCACCAGTAACTCTACGATAATGAATAGTTCATTGATATCTCTAGGATGAACAAAGTATTTGAAGTTACTTTTTCCTTGACTATGGAAGTCTAATTGAACTTTTTAATAAAATCAGAGTTTTAAAATATAATTTCTAAACATCAAAAGGGAAACATCTCACATTCAATGACTCATGTTTTTAGAAGTCATTAAATATAATGGATGTTTTTGGATGTAATATAAAGACCCAAAATAATGGTTGAACATAAGTCATAGACTAACCAAGTTCACATGGATGTGGCTAACTCTTGCAAGAAAATGTTAAATATGACCCAAGTCTAAGAAATAAAATTAAGTACTATGTAAATGTTCTAGGTGGGGTGAATGAGAGGGGCAAAATCCTAAAATAAAAAAAAAAAAAAAAAAAAGAAAGGTAAAGCAAGTCAGCTCTAATGTGCCAGAACAAGGTGATGAAAGAGTGGCATTTTGTCATTTTAAGAGAGAGAAGGGAAAACATTATTTGTGGCTAAATACATTAAAATGCTTATTTGACATGTAAGTATTGCTAAAATAAAATAAAACCAAGCATATTTTGAATAAACTATGCTTAGATTATCTGACGATTTTATTAAAGAGCTATAGGAAATGCAGTTGCTTAGAGAATGGCTGTCGGAAATGCATCTTATTTTGAATAAACCAATATCAGCTTAATAAGAGTTGACTGGAAATGTTTGTCATGTGATTTTCCTTTTTGGAGTGTTGTGATGAGCATCAAGGAAGAAATAGAACAGAATGTTGACTTTTCGTACTCTGAGCCTGCATGAATAATGCCTCAGCAATGGCCAGCTCTGTGTAAGTGCTTTCAATTAGATTTCAGTTTGTCATGCCTACAAGCCACTTTTTCTGGGGTCTCATAATTTCATATCCCTGGTATTGCTAGGATGTAATGCTATCGGGGTCACATTACTGACATACAGGGTTCAGCAATGTTAAGAAGCCATTGAATGTACCAGTACCAATTGCAAAACTAGTCCATGCCTACGAGATGTTGTATATACCAGTTCTTCTCATCAACTTTGAGCATTAGAATCACTTGGAGAGTTTTTAAAAATATGAAGCCTGAGTTCCACTTTAAACCAATTGGACAGAATCTCTTGGAGTGGGGGCTCAGCTTTAGCATTATCAAAAATTTTTCCAAGGCATATGAGTATACTGCTATGGCATATGCCTATGAATGCATGTATCTCAGCTACCAAAGACTTTAAAAAATATGTTTGTGGGCAAACTGTCTAAGTAAATATTGCATAGTCATATTCAACATGCATCCCAGAATATTAAAAAGAATAACATATTAGTTACATTTTGCATTCCACGCTTCATGTACAATCACTCTATGTGGCTGGTAGAAGGTCTCATGGAAACTTGCAGTTGGCTGTTAATGTATTATTACAGCTTGAGGAAAATGTTGGGGAAGGAGGTCTCTTCTCTCTTAAAGTCGGGGGGCAGTTGAAAGAGTGGTTTCAGGAAAGCATTGGGGGTAGCTGCTATTTTTCTCCAGGTGTTTGATGTGACTGACGGCCCCTGTCTGAACTTCCTAGTCATTTGCCATTTCATTAGCTGCCAGGTTTTCAATTTCTGCCTCTTGGAAGTTACACCGCTTTGAACAAGTCCCCACAGTAATTGAATTTGCCACAGAAATAGAACACTGGAAAATTTCATTTTCTTCTTCCCTGCATGAAGGGAAGCAAGCAGGCAGGGCATGCACACATATTCCTGCTGGGTTGCTCCTCTCTTGTTCCCAGGCTCCCGTTCCCCTCCCTTCCCCCCATGTATTCACTAATGCTCACTCCCTTCCTGCCCCCAAAGCAGGTATACAGTCACACAAAAAAGGCCTGCTTTCAAATCATCTCAGAGTGCATCAGCCTGTCACTTTGTAATTTTCTTCTAAATGCCTTCCACAAATAATGGTTTTCAAAATGAGCATTAACAGGCTTGATTACATGAAATTGTCCTTTTAATTTACACCAGGATTCTATTGATCACACAAGTGCAGATTAAAGTGTTCAATGAAGCCCGTGATGAGGTATTAACCAGCTAAGGGTCCTCCAGGGGCCGCCAGGGAGGCCAGGAATATGCTAGAAGTGTACAGTTATTTCCCCATAATGAAGTGGCACTATGCGAAGGCATGAATCGCTGGCAGGAAGAATAGATCGGAGATGATGAGCTCTTCAAAGTCATTTCTCCCTCACTCATTCAGCCTCATGCCCAGATCCTCTTGCGATTCTTCTGCATTACTTGTCATGAAATGCCAGGATTTACTTAGCCAGCTGATGCAATTTTTATGACCTTATTGCTTTTTCACCATGGTAATAGTTTTGAATCAATTTATCAATCCAGCGGTGCCATCAGACATATTGCCCTGAAGATCAAGTCCGGGTCATTCCATCAATTCACTGTGGTTTACGAAGATAGAGAAAAAAGCCAGGCCGTGTGGGCTATCAACTTCAAATGGCTTAGTAAACATGCCTCAGCTGCTTTAACTGCTTCACTTCTGACACTGGACCTTTGGGCTCGTGGACAAGACCACCCAAATCAACCCAGCGGATCTCTAACTCGATAGACACAGCCCCAGAGGAAAGAGGCCTGGTAGAGCAAGCAGCATCGCTGGAAACTTCACAGCCAGTGTGCTTAGGACAGACCGCGGCAGTGTGACTCAGTACTGCACACAGAGTTGATTGTGCTGTGCTACCGAAGTCATAAAGCTTTTGTCTCACCCACCAGAGGACTTAGCAGTCAGTGTGGAAAAGATAGGAAGGTGTGGTGTGTTCCCTTTGTAATAGGTTTTGCAGAGGGGTTGGGATTCATAATCCTATCCATCTTCTCTCTATAGGGGCTGCTGGTCAGTGATAATGGTTTCAAAAGATGAAAAACCTCTAAGTCATTTTTCACAGGATGAGATGTCACTGAGGGCAGGGCACAAAGAAAGAATAGCACACTTATTGGAAGAGATGATCTCTTAGAAAGAGCATGAACATTCCTTGCTCAGGGGAGAGAAGGTAGGGGTGTGATAGGTGTCAATCTGGCCGTGGAGTAAGGTTGCTGGTGTTTGCACAGGTGAAAAAACACTAGGTGTCTCCTGGGAATTCAGTTTAGTTATTACATTGGCTGTATTCATAGAATCTTCTTAGTTTATTTGTATATTCCTTGTATTTTTGCATTATGTCAAATTTTAGACTCCTACAGCTCAGATGCTGGCAATAAGTTGTTTGCAGAAAAAAAGGGACAATGAATTTAAATATTATTTAAACATGTATTGTTTGTGAAGCCTTAATAGAGATTAAATACCTACTATCAGCTTTGTGCTTTGCTTGGAAGCTCCTATATTCAGCTTTTAAAATGAGATTTGTCAGATCCCAAGCTTATGTCGATTCCATAAAAGTTTAATGATCTACTTCTTCCAGGTCTAGCAGCATTTAGGATTTATTTACAGTCTTTATTATAAAATTTGTCCAAAATATACACATTCCCCAAAGACTTCTGAGCTCCGAGGCAGAAATATAAATGCACAAAAGTGAAATACAGCAGATGGTAAAATCTCTGTTTGCTAGGCAGTGTTTCCTCTTTAATCTTCTCTCATTTTATTTTTCTTCTTTGTTTGGTAAATACTGAAGGAAGCTAGAGAGGGCCTTCTGTTCCGAGGGAGCCTTTTAGGGGAGTCTGTTGAGCAGATTGAATATCGTAGGAAAAGATCATTGATGAGGACTCTTCCTTTCTCTCAGGTAGTTAACATACTTGAAGTTGGAAATCAAGATAAGAAACCAGGAACCATGAAATCAAGAAATGTGAGGGGGAAGGAACTTTAAAGTTCATCTAAGTTAATTCCTTTATTTTACAGATGAGGAAATATATTAGGTTGGTGCATAAGTAATTGCGGTTTTGGACTGTGAATTTAAAATTATAACTAGGCTCAGACACATCTTTATTAATCAAAATAGGAACCATTACAATCAACACATTTTTGGCAGTGAGAAATAAATTTGTTTATTCCTGTAGCATAAACATCTGTGCTTTGGGATTCGACGAACTCTTGGAAAGCATTTTCTGCATCCTGCTGTTTGTGGAAGTGTTTTCCCTGCAAAATGTTGTTGAGATGCTTGAAGAAGTGGTAGTCAGTTGGCAAGAGGTCAGATGAATATGGTGGATGAGGCAAAACTTCGTAGCCCAATTCGTTCAACTTTTGAAGGGTTGGTTGTGTGATGTGCAGTTGGGCATTGTCGTGGAGAAGAATTGGGCGCTTTCTGTTGACCAATGCCAGCAGCAGGCATTGTAGTTTTTGATGCATCTCATTGATTTGCTGAGCATACTTCTCAGATGTGATCGTTTCACTGAGGTTCAGAAAGCTGTAGTGGATCAGACTGGCAGCAGACCACCAAACAGTGATCATCACCTTTCTTTGGTGCAAGTTTAGCTTTGAAGCTTGGTCCAACTACTCGGTTGGTTGGTGCCAACTGTTGTATAAAATTCACTTTTTGTTGCATGTCACAATCTGATTGACAAATGGTTCATTGTTGTTGGGTAGAATAAGAGAAGCTGACACTTCAAAACAATGATTTTTGAAATTTCTGGTCAAGTCATGAGGCACTCATGATGTCAATGTTGAGTTCTTAAGCAAATTCTTATACAGTTGTAAGAGGATCAGCTTTGATAATTGCTCTCAGTTGGTCATTGTCAACTTTCAATGGCCAGCCACTATACTCCTCATCTTCAAGGCTCCTGTCTCCTTTGCAAAACTTCTTGAACCACTACTGCACTGTATGTTCATTAGCAGTTCCTGGGCCAAATGTGTTGTTGATGTTTCAAGTTGTCTCTGCAGCTTTATGACCTATTTTAAACTCAAATAAGAAAATCATTAGCTTTTTGTCTAACATCATTTCCATAGTCTAAAATAAATATAAAATAAACAGCAAGTAATAAGTCATTAGCAAAAAACATAAAGCGAGAAATGCACAATTAAAATGATATGACATAACCACATTTATTTAAGAATATATTCCAATATTACACATCTAATTTAAACAATGCAAAAACCTTAATTACTTTTGTACCAACCTATAACAACATTTTACTAGAGCTGGTTGGTTGTATATGGTCCTCTAATCATAAAACTCAGTGACTCAGAATGCTTTACTGTATAACCTCTGTGCTAAAGACTCATCAACATCTTGCTTCAAAGTTTCTAACTTCCTCAAGTCAAGTAATGGTTATATTTACTTCCACCATCCTCCACACGTGGCAATGTCATATAACTCATCATCAGTTAAAGGTAGGGATTCTCTAACTTTACAGTATCTCCAGATAACCTGAGGAGCTTATAATAAACACAGACTCCCAGGCCTAATCTTCAGATATTCAGCTTTTGTGAATTCACAGTGGAGTTCAGTAATCTGTTTTTTTTTTTTAATTGTTAGATTTATGGGGGCGATACTGGTTAGCAAAAGTTACATAGGTTCCAGGTGTACAATTCTACAGTACATCATCAACTTGTTTCATTATTAAGTTCACCACCCAGTGTGAGTTCTCTTTCCATCACCATATATTTAGGGCCCCCTCCCTCCTCTCCCACCCCTCGCTCTTCTCTCACCCCCTCCCACTTGCCTCTGAATAACCACTGAACTATTGATTGTGTCCATGGGTTTTTTGTTTGTTTTTTTTTATTTGTTGCTTTCAGTTTTATATTTCCTCATGAGTGAAATCATATGGTTCTTGGTTTTTTTCTGTCTGGCTTATTTCACTAAGCATGATGATCTCTAGGTCCATCATCCATTTTGTTGTAAATAGCAATATTTCATCTTTTCTTACAGCTGAGTAATATTCCATTGTGTATATGTACCACAGCTTCTTTATCCAGTCATCTGTCACAGGGACCTTTGGTTGTTTCCATGTTTTGGCCACTGTGAACAGCGCTGCGATGAACATTGGGGTACATAAGTCTTTGCGGACAAAGGTTTTCAAGTTTTTTGGGTAGATCCCCGGAAGGGAGATTGCTGGGTCATGTGGTAACTCCATTCCCAATTTTCTGAGGAACCTCCACACCGTGTCTTCCACAGTGGTTGTACCAGTTTGCACTCCCACCAGCAGTGTGCGAGAGTCCCTTTTTCTATACGTTTTCTCCAGCCGTTATTCCTTGTCTTGTTGATAACAGCCATTCTCACAGGTGTGAGGTGGTATCTCATTGTGGTTCTGATTTGCATTTCCCTGATAGCTAATGAGGATGAGCATGTTTTCATATGTCTGCTGGCCATTTGTATGTCTTCGTGGGAGAAGTGTCTGTTTAGTTCTTCTGGCCACTTTTTAATTGGGTTGTTTTTTTGTTGTTAAGTCTTATTAGTTCTTTATATATTTTAGATATTAGACCCTTATCTGATGCATTATTTGCAAATATTTTCTCCCACTCAGTTGGCTGTCTCTTTGCCTTGTTGATGGTTTCTTTTGCTGTGCAGAAGCTTTTTAGTTTGATATAGTCCCATTCATTTATTTTTGCTTTTACTTCCCTGCCTTTGAGGTCAGGTTCATGAAGTCTTCTTTGAGCCCTAGGTCTCTAAGTTTAGTAATCTGCTTTATAACAACGGATTCCAATGCAGGAGTTCCAGGGTTTGTATAGCTTTAAATGCTGACTTTGCTACTTAATTGGTCATGTCATTTAGGACAAATGACTAGATTTCTTTAAACCTCAATTACATCTGTGAAATGGGCCCAAGAGTCCCTGTCTGATAGGATTGCTATGGCAATTTGTAATCT
>PVJL010006278.1:40923-94760 GCA_004026885.1 Lyroderma lyra | reverse complement strand
TTGCGACAAAATGGATGGACCTGGAGATCATCATGCTAAGTGAAATAAGCCAGACAGAAAAAACAAAGAACTGCATGATTTCACTCATATGCGGAATATAAAACTGAAAGCAAAGAAAAAAAGAAATGAACAAACAAATAACCCATGGACACAATCAATAGTTTAATGTTTATTTGGGGATGAGTGGGTTAGGGAGGGGGGAAAGGGGAGGGGGTGGGAGAGGAGTGGGGGAAGCTAAATATAAGGCGATGGAAAGAGAAGTCACATTAGGTGGTGAACTTATTATACATCATGTTGACAATGCACTGTAGAATTGTATGCCTGAAACCTATGTTATCCTTGCTAACAGATGTCACCCCAATAAGTCTAACAATAAAAATGAATTAAAAAAAAAAGAAAGAAATTTGGCTATGCATATATATCCTGGGGAGAGGCCAACAAAAGGCTTTCCAAAGGAGGTTCTGCCTTCTGCCCCTTGCTGGGGAAGCTGTTTCAGGGCTTGTTTCTGCTGGCTGGGGTGAATGCTATCAAATCAGTCTTTCTTCCCAGCCCTGATTCAGCACCTGGCTGTCTACGGGCTCACACTGCTTTCAGAACCCTGGGGTGCACGAGGAAGTGCCCGTTCCATAAGTCCAAAGATGTGGGCCTGGCCTGAGACAGCAGGGTCGCCTTTTCAGCGGGCTGGGAACAGGAACTGCAGCCCTGTGTAGGTCTCCAGGCGGCTTAGAGTTGGGTGTCATCTTTGCAGTTCAGAGTCCTCGCTCAGCCCTTCTATCACTCTAAAGTGCCAAAGCCTGGCTCCTGCGTGGCCTCTCCCCTCCCCTGAACTGCGCCGCTCAGATCCTGTTGCAGTCTCTGCTCCCTTCCCTCTCCCCAACTCGACCCCTTCTCGCCAACCTTCAGGTGTTTACTTGCAATTTGTGGATTTCTCAACAGTCGTTTTGTTGAGAAATCTATGCGCATAGCCTCCAAACGCAGTAGGAGATCAGAAACAAGAAACAAACAGCCCCCTCTCCCCAAAAACTTAACCCCCAGTGCCACCTAGTGTCTGCCCTACAGCAAGACACCACAAAAGCATCTGGGCACTGAACATAAAGACCTCATGTCAAAAAGGAAGAACCCAGCAGACAGGATGAATTCCTTAAAAACTAAAACTCCTCAGAAACAACATGAAATTTACCCAGAAGATAGCTTGTTACAACTGGAAAGGTCTCATTTAAGTGACGGAGAATTTAAAGCAGCCATTCTAAAGGCTGTGAGAGAAATGAAAACCTATTGGCAGAACACCATAGCTGAGATAAATAATATAAAAAAGGATATAAACGACATACAAAAGGAACTCTGTGAACAAAAAGAACAATTTAACAAAGAAATTCAAAACATAAGAAAGATTGAGACGGAAATATGAGAAATAAATAATACCATAGAAGAAGTGAGACATGAAATAACTGGCATAGGGAACAGGACCAACGAGATGGAGGAAAGAATTAGTGATATTGAAGATCAGAACATGGAAACATCTCAGAAAGAGGAAGAGAGGGAATATAGAACCAAAAGGATGGAAAGAACTGCAAGAACTATCCAACTCCATGAGACAAAACAACATCAGGATAATAGGAATAGAAGAGGGGGCAGAGCAATCTACACAGAGCATACTCAAACAAATCATAGATGAGAACTTTCCAAACCTATGTAAAGACAGACTTGTCACTCGGGTTGTGGAATGGTGGGTTGGATTCTGGAGCAGTTCTTGGAAGGATCTGGGCCTGGCAAAGAATTAAGCATTCCTGGAGAATGAACACTCATCGGAACCATCTCTGGTGTTTCATGAACACTTGGGGATGTCATTGCACCAAGCATTTCTACACCACTGGCCAGATCTGGAATCATCTCCTGCACTTTTTTCTGTACATCTTCAATGCTGTTGCAAATCTGAACATCCCTAATATTGTCTTTCCTTTCTATGTTAATTTTTAGAACTTTTAATGCATATCTATATAATCTTTGACATTGAGGTGTTAAATTCATTATAGTAAAATTTAATACTTATTATGGTAAAGTGTACTTTCATTAGCATTAATTCATCAATCATCACTATAAACTCTGAATTATTTCATCAGATTGGACAGCGATTGTACTAAAATAAAACATTGTCTCTTACTATGATTAGGCAAGTCTTCCTTGGCCACATCAGAGTTCACACACGAACCTAAACTATATCTCTAAAATAACCCAAAGGAAGCAATTTTTTATTGTGTACTTTTAATTTGTCTTTCTGTTATATTAGGTTCAGTTTGTGAGATAAGAACTATTTTGACACTGCAACCTTTTGAGAGTGGGGAAAAAGTATACTAGTAAGTCTCATTTTGTGGCTCAGAAATTATTTTAGGGTTAAAGAAATTATGAGTCCAGGGACTCTTAGGGATGTGAAATGATATTGGAACAGAGATGTTTAATATCTGGGATAACACCAAATTAAAGTGGTGTAGTACTTTCCAGGATTTTGTTTTGTTTTATTTTGTTTAGATTTGTTTTAAGAAATGTAGAAACTTATGTTTAAGGGTGAAAAACGTATCACTATTTCATTTTGGATGCAAGTAACTGGTCTTTGGTGACATTTCTCAAAGATAGTTAAAATTAGAATAATGTTCCTTTTATGACTGGATGGTATCTTTTAGATAATACTTAGAATTAATGTAAGAGTCTTTTGGGGAGGGGTATGTGTGTACTTCCCTGGCCAGGAATCAAAACCATGCCACAGTGGATTAAGGCATCATTTAGGATTTTTACATTAAATTTAATATTTTCTTTTGAAAATGTTATAAATTATAAAGGAGATATCTGAATCCTAAAGTGAAAAAGAACACTACTTTTTTTCTGTTTTGCTTTTCTTATTTTAATAATAGCTATAAATTACTCAGGAACATATATGTGTACACTTAAAACATCTTATCTTAAAAGTCTTCTATCATCAGCTACATGGATTTCCCCAGGCTTTTTGCCAGGTTTTATTAAATTCATATCAGTCACAATAATATCCTATGTACTGTCATCCACAAATTTCAGTGTTCTTTTAGGGAACTCTCTCCTCCTGTTCTTACCTTTTCCTCCACCAAGTATTAGCCTTTTCATGAGCTTGGTTGTTATTACAAATTGATAGAGACATTTGTTGGGTATGAGAATAAGAGTGGATTTTAGTGGGTGGAAAAGCATGATAATGGCAGCTTGATGGTTCAAGCTTAAGTTAGTGAAATCTGTATTTATTTCACAGTGATAGTTTTGACACATCTATTAAATATCCATAAATATTTTGCTATTTGATCCCTAAAGATAGACAGTAGGAATTTCTTTAGTAAGGGAGGTAAACTTTTATTTTTTACCATAAAACTTACAATTCCATGATTATTTTAATAAAGTCTTTCCATTCTAGTATGATTTGTTTGGGGGCTTTGTACCAGTGTCAGTGCTTGATTTCATTTTTTAATAATTGTGGTAATTTAAGCCCCCAAAAGTGAACTTGCTTGTGCTATAAAATATTCCCACTAGAAATATGAGCTCTCTTGCCTTATTGAGAGCCAAGTGCAAATTTCCTATATTAATTAATTGCTAGAAAACATTGTTTAGCTAACCTTTCCTTAACACTACACTGGAGAAATTAATTAAGGTTTTTAAAATGTTATAATTGTTAAATTTGATGAAATACCATTTAGACTCAAAACCTAAAATGAAAGCAAATATTAGCATAACAATTTTTAATTAAGTGTTTTTTATTGTGAAATTCATTGGGGTGACATTTATTAGTAGAATTTAAAAAGATTCCAGGTATATAATTTTATATTACATCCTCCACGTTTTGCACTAAGTGTTCATCATGCAGAGTCAATTCTTACTCCATCACTAAGTACATTTTTACTGACTCTTTCTCTGAGTTAAGGACTCTGATTTGCAAATTGGTTATCTAGAGAGTATATTGAGAATGAAGAGAGTAACAAATATCTCTCTATTAAAATACTATTTTAAAAATTATCAGCTCAGAAACCTCCACAATAAAATTTTTTCACAGATGACAGAAATCCTGGTATTAATGAATTATCATATAGTCAGTTTAACATGACTTTGAGTCTCAATTACTAACCCACTCTTAAAGAAACTAGAATTTAGTGTTGAAGTAAGGGAGGCTTAAAAAATATGCCATAAGTTTGAACTCTTCTGTTATATATAAATCTGCACATTCATTGTGGCCCTTTAAAAATTATTATGGATCCCAGATCAGTGAATATTAGAAAAGATGTTGCAGTTCTTTAAGGCCAGACATGGGTAGAACTGTAGATAAGACCCCCAGGGTACCAGGCTGTGCGCGCTTGCAGGGCATAGTGCTCCTAGCTACTTGACTTGTATTAATCAACCTCAGTGACTTCCTGATGATAAACCAAATTTCTGTCAATAGCGGTCATGCACAGCTCTGTGTCTGATACGCTTTCCCCAGAAAACTTGGAACAAGCGCCTAAATTCCTATGTAATCTTTCTGGAAAGATTTTTTTTTTAAATTGATGTGGAATGAAATGCAGTAGGGCCACAGTGATGCAGACAATTTCAAGTGATGTGATGCAATGGGAAACAAATCAAACCTACAATGGCTGCCAGTGGTGGTTATTAATGTCAAGCTGGAATTACACTTTAATAAACTGAATCAGTCTGTATGATAGCAGAAAATCAATTTTTTAAAAATCATCATAGAAAATGTGCTATCTACTTCATTCTCTAATATCACTATGCTCACCTGCCTGGCGTCTCTGTATTGGTCAAGTTGAGAGGTCTGTTTGAATCTCTCTGCTTCTCAGGTCCAGAGACAATTTTGGTAATTTGCTGCTTATGTTGCTTCTCTTCTGGGAGTGTCTTTGCATGTCGGTCCATGTCTGTTTTGGTGTGTGTGCTTCTCAAGTTGAGTTTCTCTGACGTTTCTGTGCTGATCGGATCGGAGGTCAGCTCAGGGTGTTTATGTTGGTAAGGATGGGATTATTCTGGGGTCTCATTTTTGTGTGTTGGGTTTTTACATGAGGTCTCTGTGCAGGTTTGGAGTCTGCTGGGGGTCTTTGTGCTGGTCATGCTGAGGGTCATACTTAGGTCTCTGTGCTGGTGAGGTTGGAGGCTTGCTGCAATTCTTTCTGCCCAGTTAGGTTCAAGGTCTGTCTGGGGTTTCGGTGCCTGGTCACTTTGAAGTTCTGCAAGGGGTCTCTTTGCTGGTCACGTTGTAAGTCTGCCAGGAATCTCAATTCTGGTCAGGTCAGTGGTCTTCCTTTTTATTTTTTTTTAAAGTGGTAAAACAAAAAGATAGTTTATTGAGGGGCGAGTACACTCCAAAATGGTAGGAGTGGTCTGCAGCAAAAAGAAGTGGCTCAGGAGCCAGGTCAGTGGTCTTCTGATGGTGTTTGTACTGGTTGGGTTTGACGTCTGCTTGGGGTCTTTGTGTTGGTCAGGTTGAGGGTCCGTAGGGATCTCAGTTATTATCACAGAAATATCCCCTCAAGTCCATGTGCTGGTCAGATTGAGGTTCTGCTGCGGTCTCTGTGCTTGTTACATTGGTTTTCTGCCTGGGGTCTTTGTTCTGGACATGTAGGGGTATACAGGGATTCTCTGTGCTCGTCTGTTTGGGTGTCTCCCTGGTCTTTCTCTGCCTGGTCATATTGGCATTTCCATGAGACTCTGTACTTGTCAGTTTAGAAGTCTGCCTGGGGTCTCCGTGCTGGTTAATTTGTACATCTGCTGTGAGTCTCAGTGCTGGGCAGGTTAGGAGCCTGTTGGAGGTCTATGTACCAGAGGATCTTCCTGGGGTCTCTGTGGTGGTCAGTTTGAGTGTTGGTTTGGATGTCTCTTGTGGTCAGGTTAAGGAAAACTGGGGTACTGTGCAAGTCAGGTTGTTAGTTTGCCAGGGGTCTCTGCTGATAAGGTTTGAGGTCAACTAGATCCTCTATGCTGGTCACATTGACGTGTCTTCCAGGGTTCTAGACGCCACTGTGCTGGTCATGTTTAGGGTATTCCTGGGGTCTCGGTGAGAGTTCATACTGGATCTTCAAGGAGTATTTTGGTTGGTTAGATTGGAGATTGTCCTGAGGTTTCTGTGTGGGTCAGGTTAGAGGTCTGCTGAGAGTCTATGTGCTGGTGAGGTTCGGTGTCTTTCTGAGATCTCTGTGCTGTCAGATTAAGGGTCTGCTGGGGTCTCTGTGCTGGTCATGTTACCGTTCTGCCTATGGTCTTTGCTGCAGTTTGACGGTGTGCTGGAAGTATCTATGCTGGTCAAGTTGGGGGTCCAGTTGGATGTTACTTGGTGTTGTTGTGGAAATGATTAGGGTGCTCTGTTGTTCAGGTTTTAAGTCTGAATGGGGTGTCTTAGCAGGTAAGTTTTGGAATCTGCTAAGAGTCTATGCTATTCAGCTTATGGGTCTTCTGTGGATCTATATACTGGTCAGTTGGGAGGTATGCAAAAGGTTTCTGTGCTGGCCAGATTGGTTCTCTGCTTGAGGACTCTGTGCTCATCTGGTTGAAGTTCTGCTCAGTCTTCATGCTGCTCAGGTTGGGAGACTTCTGCGTACTGTGCAATTCAGTTTGAGTGTTTGTTTGGGGTCCCTTTCTCTTTCAGGTTACAGGTCTGCATGCATCCCTGTTCCTGTCAAGTTGAGTTTCTGCATTAATCTTGTGTGTTGGTAAAGATTGAGGTCAGTGGTGTGTCTCTGGCCTGGTCACATTGGAATCAATAAGAAGTCTCTGTGTTGGACAATCTGGGGTTCTGTTAGGGTCTCTGAGCTAAATAGGTTGGAAATCCCTGAGATACATCTAAAGCCCTCCAATATTTCCTGTGAAACTAGGCACTCTCTGTGCCCTCAGAGAATACCAGGGGACTCAGAGAAACCACTGATGAATGACCACATCCACAGAAGCTACCATTTTATGTGGAAAGTATGTGACCAGGCCACACTGGCCAGCTTCATTCTGATTGAAACTTATGAACTTGAAAGCCATATTGAGAGATATATTGGTTCATACCAAATTCCATGGGACTCCATTGGCATGTAGGTTGGCACTCATGATCTACCACCCCAAGGTTTCATAGATAGAAGCCACCAGCCTCTGGCTGCTTTCCATTTTGGATCTGTGGCTGGTGGGTTATACACCTAACCGTGGTATTTGTGAAGGTAATATGAGCGGTAGGCCAGAGACAACTATGTTCATTCACTTTGGAGTTGTCCTGGATGATTTTTCCAATCCCAACTGAAGCTAGAAATGACCTGAGCCTAGGATCAGGAGAAGGAATTTAATTCAGCCAAGGGGGCTTTAAAGAACAAATGGAGGCTGTCAGTTCTCACCTTACCTGCCTTTGGATGGGAAATCCCTCCAGGAGACATCCATGAGGCATCACCGATTATTCATAGTGCATTTTTATAGCTTCCTAAAAGTGTTGTAATTGGGAACTTTGTTTTTCTCGATTTGCACTTGGGACTGGATGGGGTTGAGCTACACTGTATCTGCCCCCAGTAGCCTCCTTCCTGACCATGGCATATCTCTTGTCATTCATTCCATGGACACTAGCCTGGAGCCCAA
Source organism: Lyroderma lyra (assembly GCA_004026885.1). Classification (NCBI taxonomy): domain Eukaryota; kingdom Metazoa; phylum Chordata; class Mammalia; order Chiroptera; family Megadermatidae; genus Lyroderma; species Lyroderma lyra. The sequence continues at coordinate 87,164 of PVJL010006278.1, read as the reverse complement.
GTTTGGATACTGTAACACAACAGGTAGGAGGGTATTTATAAGAGAATTCACTCATGTCAAACTTTTATCCTCAGAGAATTCTCTAAATTATCTGGGAGGTGGTGTAAGACCAATCCTTCTCTTTGGGTCTGTTTTTATAAACCCTCCCATAACGACAGAATGGCTGGAGACACCAAAAACAATCTAGAGACTGTCGGTCATGTGCTGTTTCCCTTCTAGCCTGGGGATCACCTGAGCTTCCCTTTGTTGTGGCCTCTTGATCCCAGGCTAAGCTCTGGCCCTGGTGTATCTCAAAGTTATGCTGGGGTGCACTTGTGGACTCTGAGTTCTTACATGTGTGGTGCAGAGTCACAGGTCTGAACAGCAGTGTTCTAAACATCTGAGGGTGCTTAATACATGCCCCCAAAGCCCAGCAATATTGTTGAGTATTGGCCAGTCTCATGGTAGACCATTGCTGCAGACCTGGATACTGCCAGCCTGCTGGAAAACAGGGAACTCATGGGGGAAGTGTTGGAATTTTCATCTAAACCCAGAAAATACTGTCATTCACAGGGGTCAGGACTACTCATCTCTGAGGCCGATGTATTTTCCAAGTTCAGATGGGGACAGGACTGAGCCAAACTCTTGCTGGGTGCCATAACCTACACCCATTGACCCCCTTATCCACTAATATCTGAGAGCTCTCACACCCGAAGTCCTCAGGGACTGCAGGTTGATCTAAGTGTCAGAAAGAACTGAGAACACGTAGAGACCCCCAGTGCTTTCCTGTGAATCTAAGTCCTCACTCTGTCCCCAGAGAATGTCAGGGGAACCACAGGCAGCAGAGGACTGACCACATTCTGAGAAGTTGACATCTAAGCTGGAAAGAAAGTGGCCAGGCTACCATAGCCAGATACTTTTTGATTGAACTCTGTAACTTTGGCAGCTAGATTGAGAGGTGTCTTGGTCCACACCAAGTACCATGGGGTGCAGATGCCATGTAAGGTGGCTCCTATGATCTTCCACCTCCAGGTGTCAGGTGCAGAAGCTGCCAGTCTCCTCCTGCTCCCAATTTTGAGCCTGTGGCTAGTAGGCTCTAGGTCAACTTGAGGTGTTGGTGTTGTTCAGTCAATGTTATGCTGGAAATCTCTTGTTTTGTCACATTAAGGTTATGTTGGATGTTCTCTAAAATTCCAACTTAAGCTAGAAATGGCCTGAACTTAGGATCAGAGAAAGGCATTTGATTTCTGCCAAGAGACCTGTGAAGAACAGATGGAGGCTGTCAGGTCCCAACTTACTGGGGCTCCCAAGGGGTGTCCCCTCAAGGAGGCATCCATGAGGTATCAGTGATGATTCAGCCAGGTTTCTTCTTATTCTCCTAAATGTGGTGTACTTGCGAACTCTTTTTCTCATGTGCACTTGAGACTGGATTGTGTGGAAATATCCTGTGTCTTTCCTCAGTTGCCTGCCACCTGACCATGGCCTCCCACTGGTAAATCTTTCCCTGGGCACTGGCATGGACCCCAAGGCTGGATTTTGTAATAATACAAGAGGGAGGCAAGTATTTATAATGGAAGCCAATTCCTTCCCAAATTCTTCCTCTGAGAATTCTCTGTATACTCTGGGAGTTGTTGGCACAGCCATGCCACACTTTAAGTCTGCTTGTAAAAACCCTCATCATAAATAGTGGCTGAATATCCCCCAAAAACCTCAAGAGACTGGTGCTCATTGCAGAAGATTGGAGCTGCTGGCTTCACGCTTGGGGATCAGCTGATGTGGTGCCATGGTCACCTGCCCCTGGCCTAAGCTCTGCTCCAGGTGTATCCCAAAGGCTGGCTGGAGTGCATTTCTGGGCTCTGAGCTTTTATATGAACCATGAGGAGTCACTGGACTGATATTGTGGTACTCTGCCCAACTCAGGGTGCCTCTAACATGCTGCCAAACTAAGTCCAGAAGTATTGGGGTAACATTGGCCAATCTCACTACACACACTACTGAAGATGGATACTTCAGGGCTCGTGGATAAAAAAGGCAATCATTTCTGGGAAGAGTGGGAAATTTATCTTGATTCATGGGATACTGTCATTCATCTGTGTCAAGGCCATTCATTTTTTAGGCTGATGTAGTTTTTAGAGCTAATTGTGGGACAGGACTAGGGCAACCTCTAGCTGGATATATACCATAAAATTCTCTCTTTGGAGCCTTTTTGTTTGCTAATAATTGATGTCTCCAACACCCCAAGGTCTTCAGAGATTACAGATTGATCTATGGTTTGGAAATACCTTAGAGGTCCCCAAAGATTTACTTCAAGGTAAGGTCTCCCCCTTGCCCTCAGAGCCCATCAGCGACTGACAAGTCCAGAGAGGACAGACCACATCCTGAAAAGCTGACATCTAAGGTGGAATGAATGTTGCCATGCCACTGTAGCCAGCTGCTTTCTGATTGAACCTTGTAAACTTGGCATCTAGATAGACATGTGTCTTGCTTTACATGGAATAGAGTTGGGGTTTAAGTCAATGCTCAGGTAGCAGACTCAAAAATCATTGTAACTGAGGTGGTTAGGTGATGAAAATGAATTACTATGGCCTTGGAAAAGGGTAAAACAGTGAGCTGAAAGCACTAACACAGTGAAGTCTGGTGGTGCTCTTTTCCTTGGCCCATATCAGAGCCACCACAGTGAGAGGCGGTGAAACATTTGAACCTACACAGATCCACTCAAGTGAGGGGTCTGGGGAGTGGTCTGGCTGGTATCTGGGATAGTGGCTTTTCCTGGCCATTTCTGGGCCTGAGTTTTAAAGGCACCTCCATGGCAAATTTAACTGATATTCTGCACTGGCACTTGGTGGCATGGAAATCACGTTTCTCACGCAGAGTGAAAAAAGGTGTATGTCCTCATTGAGTAGGTAATCATTGGTGTTCTGCCTACAGCTCTGCAGTGACAGAGACCAGGAACCACTGTGCATGCCTGAGAGTTCTTCTGTCCACCCAATCAGAAAAAGCTTGTCCTCCTAGATCAGAAAAAGCTTGTGTCAGCACAGAGAATAACTCAGAGATATGACATATTTCTGAAGAGCTTGTAATTAACCATAGGCCAAGTCCCTCTGTTCTCCACATCCAAGTCAGCCACTCTGGACTTGGGATGTGAACATGACCAGCCCCCTAGGATACTGAGTTCCCCTCAGCCAGCTTTTGCTCAATAAATGACATACTTTGGTGAATATTACCACCACCACCACCACCACCACAAAAACACAGCAGGGAGACGTAATGCTGTGAAGGTGAAATGAGGAGGTTGGTCTTTTCCAGTCTTGACTGCTTTGACCAATAAAGACAGCTCCAGCAGTCCCCCAACCTGACTGAAACAGACCTAGTAATGCAGATCTTCAACATCACTGGAGGAAATCATTCTAACACAAACCAGACCAGTGAAAAGAATCGAGGAAACCAAAACCTGACCAGGACAACCCAAGGCAGATTTTAAATGTTACTGGGTCAGAGACACCCTGTAAAATGCTGACGTGCTTATCACAGATGTCCTTGAATGACCTCAACATGACAAGTTTTGAAACCTTCCAACAACATTCAACTTTGACCAGAAAAGAGATCTCAAGCAAAAAAAAAAAATTAAAATTGAAAATCAAATGGTCACCTGAAGACTAAAAGCTGACCTAGAAATAGAATACGAGCAAACAGCTAACCTGAATGACACAAGTCCTTAAGCACACAACCAACCACACCAGAAAGAAGACACTAGGCAGACCTTCATCCTGATGAGGATAGAGACCCCACACGATCCCCCCAACTGAATAGCACAGAGACTCCCAGCAGACACCAGAAGTGACCAGCACAGAGAATGTCAGCTACAACCTGACTAGAAAGGAGACAAGCAGCCTACCCTCAACATGAAGTGTACAAACACCCCGAGTAACACACAACATGACAAGTCTAGTAACCCTGGCAGGTCTCCTAAGTGATATTCACATTAGCCTGTCAGTCTCCCAAACAGAAAAGCAGAGCCATTAAAAAAGTTCACTGTTTCACCAGTACAGAGTCCCGAAGCATAATTTCAACATGACTATGAGAGATACCAAAAAAGAGCCAACAGAAAATCTGAGAAATGATCAGCAAAGACACCCCAAACAGAACTTCAACATGACCAGGAAGAAAGATGTCCAGGACACCCCATTCCTTTCCAACACGGACAACTCTGATAGAACCTTGAAATGATGTGTGCAGAGACTCCTGAATGTCTGCCAACATGACCACAACAGACAGCTTAAACATAACCCATACATGACACTCACAGAGCTCCACCAAAGACCCACAAACTGACCTGGGCAAAGCCTCCAATGCAGACCTCCATGGTAACCAAATGATTGAACCGAAGCTTATCCAAGAGAGACAGAGAGACAGCAGCAGCCCCTAGCTTGACTTGGACAAAACCCCATGCAGTTGACAAATGTAAGCGTAAACAGAGACACGGCAGCAGAAGTCCATCCTGTGTAGCATACAGACCCTCAAATCATTCCAACCTGAACAGAGCAAGGACCACACACAGATCCCAAGTTTTAACAACACAGAGACATCAGAAATAAATTAAACATAACAAACACAGAAAACCCCTCACAACCCAAACCTGACCAGGGAAGAGACCCCAAAAGACACCCTCCTGGACTAGTATGGAGTATAGAGCAGTTTATTATTCTGACCAACAGAGACCTCAGCATATCTCTAAACAGACCAGCCTATATGAGCCAAGCAAAGCCCCCAACCTGATCCAGCTCAAAGATCTCCCCCACATCCTCATTCTAACCAGCACAGAGAATGCTGAGAAAATGTCCAAATGACCAGTATAGAGAATCCTCAAAACCCTTTATCTGAACATCCCAGACAGCACAAACTGTTCCCCAACCAGTCCTGACCAGACCCCGCATAGCAGATTTTGAATGTCCCTAAAATAGAGAACACACGCACACATGAGACCAGTGGAAAGACCTGAGCAGAACAAAACCCTGACCAGGACAACCCAAGGTAGGTTTTAAATGTTACTTGGACAGAGGCTCTCTGTAAAATGCCAAGGTGCTTGTCACAGATGTCTTTGAATGACCCTAACCTGAGAAGCTTCCACATCTTCAAATAACATTAAACTTTGACCAGAAGATCAACCTCAGGTAGAGAAAAAATTTAAAATGGCAAGCAAATGGTCACGTGAAGCCTAAAAGCTGACTTGGAAAGAATCTCAAAGCAGACCCCTAACCTGAACAGCACAAAGCCCTTAGGCAGACAACCAACATGACCTGCAAAAAGACCGTATGCAGACATTCATCCTGATGACGATGTAAACCCCCACATGACATCCAAGGTGAGTTGTACAGAGACTCCCCTTGGACCCAAGAAGTGACCACACAGAGAACATGAGCAGATTTAAAATCTGACTAGTGGAGAGATCAGCAGTCACACTCTAATCTAAACAATAACAGACGTCATGGCTGACACTCAACATGACAATTACAGACACCTTGTCATATCCTCAAACTTATAGGCACTGTAGCCAATAAGTGTCCCAAACTGTAAGGCAGAGATCTCTGCCTCTGGTCTCTCTGTTGGTCATGTTGAAGTTATGCCCGGGGATACCATACTTGTGAAACAGTGATCTCTGCCTGAATTTCTGCACAGCTTCTTCTTAACAAGCACAGAGAACTCAGACAGAATTCCCAAATGAGCAGCATAAAAACTCATGGCAATCCCCAAACCTGACCATCTCAGACAGCTCCAGTATACGCCATACCAGAATGGAACAGAGGCCCAAATGCAGAGATCACTGTTTCACCAGTATGGTATCCCCAGGCATAACTTCAACATGACCAACAGAGAGACCAGAGGCAGACACTATGCATGACCACCTCAGACACACCAGAAGACTTTCAAATACATCAGCACAGAGAAGCCAGGGAGAACTCCAATCTTACTGGGGACAGAGACCCCATGCAGAACCCCACAAGGACCAGGAAAAAAATGTCCAGAGGACACTCGGATTGACTTGAACAGTGATACCCAGCAGGACCACAAGCAAATCAGCATGAACACCCCCAGAAGACCTCAAGTTGACAATAATGGAATCTCTGAGCAGAAGTGCAAGCTGCCCAGTAAAGAGACACCTGACTGATCTAAACCTGAACAGAAGGCAAACACCCCCAGTACCCCAAAATTGTCCAAACCAAACACCAAAGGTAGAAACTCAACATGACAACACAGGGAGCCCTGCAAACTTGGAACCTGACATGGAAAAAGACCCACAGGAAACATTCAACCAGACAGGTACAGTATCCAGCTGTCCATTAAGCTGAACATTAAAGAGTCCTTAGCAATTCTCCAAACACAATAGCATAGATGCCCCAAGGAGACACCAAACCTGATCAGGCACAGAGAACTTCTGCACATCTTCTTCTTAACAAGCACAGAGAACTCAGACAGAATTCCCTAATGAGCAGCATAAAAACTCATGGCAATCCCCAACACCTGACCATCTCAGACAGCTCCAGCATACCCCATACCAGACTGGAACAGAGGCCCAAATGCAGACCTCCAAGGTGACAAGGGCAGAGACTTCAGGCACAACTGAGACCACCAGAAAGAAACCAGCAGATCCCTAACCTGACCAGAAAGAAACCTGGGAGGATTCCAAATTTCAGTAAGAACAGAGTCCTCTAGAATAATTCCACCTTTTTGTAGCACACAGACCCGCAAATGATCACAAACTGACCAGAACAGAAAAACCCAAGGACATCAAACTTGACCAATACAAAGACATCACGCAGAAATTTACATGACAAGCACAGAAACCACTTCAGAACAAAAACCTGACAAAGAAAGACACCCCAAAAGCCACGCAACTTGAAAAGCATAGGATCTGCCACTCTACTAACTTGTCAAGAAGAGATACCTACACATATCTCTAAAATGAGAAGCACCGATACCCCAAACAAAACCCCCAAGTGACCGGGAACAATGATACGCAGAACATCCACATCCTCACCAACACAGAGAACACAGGGAGTACCATCAAATGACCAGCATATAGACGAGTGGTTGCAACCCAACATGACCATAACAGAGAGGGCACACAGAATCTGAACATGACAATCACAGATAGCCAAAACAGACCCATAAGCTCAGCAGAAAAAAAGCGACCCATGTAGGCTATCAGGGTAACAAGCAGAGGGACCCTAAGCTCTACTGCATCAAGCAGAAAGACACCAGCCATTCTTGGAACAAACCCTATGCTAATTCCAAGCATTTCCCTGCGGTACCCCAAGAAGACAAACAACGTCCCAAACCAGACCGAAAGGTCTTCACACATTCTCATCCTAATCAACACAGAGAACTCATAAACAACCACCAAATATCCAGTATAGAGAATTCTGGAAGACCTCCAACCATCACAGACAGCCTGAGGCAACCCCCAAACTGACCAGTACAAAGCACACAATGCACATCTCCAATGGGACTAGAACAGAGAACAGAGAGATCCAGAAGACCAGTAGTAAGAATCCTGCTGACAACCAATGTGATCTGGAGAAAACCAAGGCACATTTTTAATGTTACCTAGAAAAAAGACACCCGTTAAATTCCAAAGAGTCCATGGCACAACCCCAAAATGACCACAACCTTACCACATCAATAACACCCCAAACACATTTAACGTGACCAGCACAGGAACCTCAGTCATAAAAACAACATGACAATCAAGTGGTCATGTACAGACTAAAAGGTGATCTGGAATCATACATTTAGCAGACCCTTAAAGTGACTAACACAAAGTGCTTAGGCAGACAATTAATCTGACCAGCTGAGACCGCATGCAGACCTCCAAACTGACCAGCATAGAGACCTCCACAAGACCGCTAAGCTGAATAACACAGGGAAGCAGAACAGACAACAAAATTAATCAAAACAGACAACTGTAGCATACTCAAGCCATGAACAGCACAGAGACCACCAGACAACTCTCAGCCTGAACAGGACCGAGACTTCAGGCAGACAATCAACGTGAAAATCATGAAAATCCAGGCAGATTCCCTAACTGATTGGCACAGTACAACATCAGTCCCCCATCCTGACAAGCAGAGAGAAATAAAGAGACCCATACATGACAGGCACAGTGTCCCCAGGTATAGCTTCCACATAACCAACATAGAGACAAGAGGAAGGCAGTAAGGGTGACCACCATAGACACTCCAGCAGACTACCAAATACACCAGCAAAGAGAACCCCGGCAGAAACCCAACCTGATTTGTCACAGAGACACCATGCATACCCACAAATTGACCAGGGCCAAGACCACCAGCCCACTTCCAGCCTGACCGGAACAGTGATACCAGGCCGGAACCCAAATGAATCAGCAAAGAAATGCCCAGAAAACCTCAACATGACAATCATGACATCTCCATGCACATCCGCAAGCTGCTGAGCACAGAGATCCCTAATGGATACGAAACTGACTAGTACACAGACCTAAAGACCTACACCAAAGTTGACCAACCCATTGCCCTAAGGCAGAAATTCAACATGGCAAGCACAGTGATCCTGGCAAGCTTGGTATCTAACCAGAAAGTAACCAGCAGGACATACCTAAACTGACAGGTACGCAAGTCATGAATTCATGTCACTGAGCAACAGGCTTACCCTAGCTAATCTTGAAACACAACAGCATAGATACCACCAAAAGACCCGCAATCTTACCTGGCATATAGATCTCTAGCACACCTTCACCACAACAAACGCAGAGAACTCGACCAGACTTCCTAAATAATCAACATAGAAACTCCTGGCAGACCACAAACCTGATCATTACAGACAGCTCCAGGACAATCCCAACAAGATCAGCAAAGAATCCCCACTGCAGACCTTCAAGGTGACAGGAGCAGAGATTGCAGGCACACCCAAGACAAGCAGGGAGACTTCAGCTGACCCAAAACGTGACCTGGAAGAACCCTTGGCACATTGCAAGTGTGACTAGGAACAGAGACCTAAGAAGAACTCCAAAATACCAAGAAGGGTTATGTGATACTCACCCAAAGCTGACGTAAACAGAAAGCACACACTGAGCTCAAAAATGGCCAACACAGAGACCTCAGAAGGAAATGCAACATGAAAAGCACAGGGATCCCTACAGACCTGGAACATGACCAGGAAAGAGACCCCTACAAGTCACCTAATCTGACAAGCATAGAACCCAGCAGTATAGTAACTTGACCAGTAAAGAGGCCACAGAAAATCTGAGAACTGACCAGCACAGATACCCCAAACAGAACTCCAATATGACCAGGATCAAGTATATCAAGGACACCCCAATACTACCCAGCACAGACAACCCTGACAGAACACTGAAATGGCATGTGTAGATCCAACCTGACAACAAGAGACAGCTCAAGCAGAACCAATACGTGACACTCACAGAGCTCTCCCAAAGACCCACAGACTGAGCAGGGCAAAGCCTTCAATGCAGACCTCCATGGTAACCAAATGACAGAACCCGAGCTTATCCAAGAGAGACAGAGACAGCAGCAGCCCCTAGCCTGGCTTGGACAAACCCCATGCAGATTACTAATGTAAGTGAAAACAGAGACATGCCAGCAGAAGCCCATCCTGCGTAGCATACTGACCCTCGAATCATCCCAACCCGACCAGAGCAAGGACCACACAGAGACCTCAGGCTTTACCAACACAGAGACATCAGAAAGAAATTCAACAAGACAGGCACAGAAACCCCTTCACAACCAAAACCTGACAAGGGAAGGGACCCCAAAAGACAAACTCCTGGACTAGTACGGAATACAGAGCTGTCTATTATCCTGACCAGCAGATAGACCGCAGTCTATTTCTAAACAGTCCAGCCAATGAGCCAAGCAAAGTCTGCAACCTGATGCAGGTGAAAGATTTCTCCAATATTCTATCCTAACCAGCACAGAGAACACTGAGAGAATGACCAAATGACCAGAATAAAGAATCCTGTACACCCTCAACATTACCATCTCAGAAAGCTAGAGCAGTTCACCTACCTGTCCAGAACAGACCCCGCATAGCAGATTTCCAATGTCACTAAAATAGAGAACCCACAAAAACAAGAGACCAGTGCAATGACCTGAGCAGACCAAAAACCTGACCAGGACAACCCAAAGTAGATTTTAAATGTTACTGGGACAGAGACTCCCTGTAAAATGCCAAGGTGTTTATCACAGATGTCTTTGAATGACTCTAACCTGACAAGATTCATCATCTTTATATAACATTAAACTTTGACTAGAAGATTGATGTCAGCAGAGAACAAATAAAAAATGACAAGCAAATAGTCATGTGAAGTCTAAAAGCTGAACTGGAAAAAGACTCGAAGCAGAGCCCTAACCTGAACAGCACAAAGTCCTTAAGGAGACAACCAACATGACCTGCAATAAGACTGTATGCAGACCATCCTGATGAGGCTATAGACCCACACATGACACCCAAAGTGAATGGTACAGAGACTCCCTCCGGACCTGAGAAGTGACTAGCACAGAGAACATGAACAGATTTAAAATCTGACTAGCGGCGAGAAAAAGAGTCAAACTTCAACCTGAACAATAACAGACGCCCTGGCTAACACTCAACATGACAAGCACATAGACCCTGAATTATCCTCTAACTGATAGGCATTTTAGCCCACCAGTGTCCCAAACTGAAATACAGAGTCATGAAAAGAGATTACTGTTTCACCAGTACAGTGTCCCCAGGCATAACTTCAACATGAGCAACAGAAAGACCAAAGGCAGACACTATGCATAACACACCAGAAGACTTACAAATACAGCAGCACAGAGAACCCAGAAAGAACCCCAACCTCACTGGGCACAAAGAGCCCATGCAGACCCACACAAAGACCAGGACAACAATGACCAGAAAACACTCAGACTGACTTGAACAGTGATACCCAGCAGGACCCAAAACAAATCAGCATGAACACCCCCAGAAGACCTCAACATGATAATCACAGATTACCTGAACAGAGCACACGCTGCCCACCACAGAGACACATGACTGATCTGAACCTGAAAAAAAGGGCAGACTCCTCCAGTATCCTAAATTTGTCCAAACAAAACCCAAGTCACAAACTTAACATGACAACATAGGGACCGCTGCAGACTTGGAATTGTACATGGAAAAAGAACCACAGGAAACATTCAACCAGACAGGTACAGTACTCAGATATCCATAAACCTGATCATTATAGAGTCTTCAGCAATACTCCAAACAGAACAGCATAGATACCCCAAGGAGACACCAAACATGACCAGGCACAGAGCTCTACTGCACATCTTCTTCTTCACAAGCACAGAGAACTCAGACAGACTTCCCAAATAAGCAGCATAAAATCTCATGGCAAACCCCAAACCTGACCATCTCAGACAGGTTCAGCACACCCCATACCAGACTGGAGCAGAAGTCCAAATGCATACCTCCAAGGTGAGAAGTACAGATTTCAGGCACACCAGAGACCACCAGAAAGAAACGAGCAGATCCCTAACCTGACCAGAAAGACTCCTGGGAAGATTCCAAATGACAGTAGGAACAGAGTACCCTAGAAGAACCCCACCTTTCTTTAGCACATAGACCCTCAAATGATCACAAACTGACCAGAACAGAGAAGAACCAAGGACATCGAACTAGACCAATACAATGACATCATGCAGAAATTCACATGACAAACTCAGAAACCCCTTCAGAACTAAAACCTGACAAAGAAAACCACCCCCAAAATACTCAACTTGACAAGCATAGGATCCACCACTCTATTAACCTGTCAAGTAGTGATACCTACACATACACATATCTCTAAAAAAAGCAGCACCAATACTCCAAACAAAACCCCAAATGACCGGGAACAATGATACCCAGTACACCCACATCCTAACCAACACAGAGAACATGGACAGTACCATCAAATGACCAGCATATAGACTAGTGGTTGCCACCCAACATGACCATAACAGAGAGGGCAGGCAGAATCTGAACATGACAATAACAGAGAGCCAAAACACCCTCATAACCTGAGCAGAAAAAAGTGTCTCATGAAGACGAGCAGGGTGACCAGCTGATGCGTCAAGCAGAAAGACACCAGCTATCCTCAGGAAAAACTCCATGCAGATTCCAAGCATTCCCCACAGTTACCCCAAGAAGGCACACAATGTCCAAAACAAGGCCCAAAGATCACCAGCATATTCTCAGCCTAACCAACACAGAGAACACATAAACAACAACCAAATGTCCAGTATAGAGAATTCTGGAAACCCTCACCCTGACCAGAACAGAGCACACAATACAGATTCCAATGGGACTGGAACAGAGAACCCAGAGATCCTGGAGACCAGTAGTAAAAATCCAGCAGACAACCAAGGTAATCTGGAGAAAACCAAGACACATTTTAAATGTTACGTAGAACAACCGCACCCTGTTAAATGTCAACGTGCCCATCAAACAACCCCCAAAATGACTCCAACCTGACCAGATCCAAGACTCCTCAAACACATCTAACGTGACCAACATAGGAACCTCAGTCATAAAAGCAACATGACAAGCAAATGGTCACATACAGATATAAAAGGTGATCTGGAAATATACATTCAACAGACCTTTAAAGTGACCAGCACAGAGTCCTTAGGAAGACAGTGATTCTGCACAGCACAGAGATCCCATGCATGCCACCAAAGTGATGAGCTACAGATCTCCACAAGACTGCTAAGCTGAATAACACAAGGACCCTGAGCCAACACCAAAATTCGCCAGAAAAGAGACCCTCAGAGTACTCAAACCCTGATCAGCACCAAAACCACCAGACAAACTTAAACCTGAGCAGGTCAGAAACTCCAGACACACAATCAGCCTGACAAGCACAGAGAACCTGGGTGATCCCCTACCTGATAGGAATAGTACCACATCATTCCCACATCCTGAGAAGCAGGGCGGTATAAAAAAGACCCATACATGACAGGCAGTTTCCCCAGGCATAACTTCCAGATCACCAACATAAAGACTTGTGGCAGAAACAAAGTGTGACCACCACAGACACACAAGCAGATGTCCAAATACACCAACACAGAGAACCCAACCTGACTTGGCACAGAGACACCATGCAAACCCCCAAATTGACCAGGGCAAAGACTACCAGCATACCGCAACCTGACCAGTGATACCAAGCTGGAACCCAAAAGAATCAGCAAAGAAATGGCCGGAAGACATCAATGTGACAATCAGGGAATGTCCAGACAGATCTGCAAGCTCCCGAGCACAGAGACCCCTGACTGATATGAAACTGACTAGTACACAGACCCCAAACCTTAGCCCAAAGTTGACCAACCCATAGCCTTAAGGCGGAAATTCACTATGGCAAGCACAGTGATTCTGGTAAGCTTGGTACCTGACCAGAAAGTAACCAGCAACAGACACCCAAACTGACAGGTACAGTTCTCATGGATCCATATCACTGAGCAGCACGTTTACCCTACCAAATCTCTAAATACAACAGCATAGGTCCCACCAAAAGAACCCTACCTAGCCAGGCATATAGATCTCTAGAACACCTTCACCCGAACCAGCACAGAGAACTCGAACAGAACTCCCAAATAATCAATATAGAAACTTGTCGCAGACCAGAAACTGGGCCATCACAGAAAGCTCCAGTACACTCCCAACTACATAAGCAAACAGTCCCCAGTGCAGACCACCAAGGTGATAGGAGTAGATATTTGAGGCATTCCTGAGACCAGCAGAGAGACTTTAGCGAAATGGAAACCTGACCAGGAAGAACTCTTGGCACATTGCAAGTTTCACTAGGAACAGAGACTGAAGGAGAACCCCAAAATACCAAGAACAGTTATGCTAGACTGACCCAAAGCTGATCTAAACAGAGAGCACACACTGACCTCAAACATGAACAACACAGACCCCAGAAGGAAATACAACATGAAAAACACAGGGATCCCTGCAGACCTGGAACATGACCAGGAATGAGATCCCTATTTGTCACATAACCTGAGAAACAGAGTACACAGCAGTTCACTAACTTGAGCAGAAAAGAGCCCATTGAAAATCTGAAAACTGACCAGCAAATATACACTAAACAGACCTCCAAAATGACCAGGAGCAAAGATGTCCAAAATACCCCTATCATACCAAACACGGAAAACCCTTACAAAAATGGCATGTGTAGGGACTCCTGGAAGTCCTCCCACATGACCACAACCAACAGCTCAAGCAGAACTCATTCAAGACAATCACAGAACTCCCCAAAAGAACCACAACCTGACCAAGGCAAAGCCCCCAATGTAGACCTCCATGTTAACCAAATGACAAACCCCAAGCTTATCCAAGAAGAACAGAGAGACAGCAACAGCCCCCAGCCTGACTTGGACTAATCCAACGCAGATTCTGAATGTACATGAAAACAGAGACACCCCAGCAGAACCCCAATTTGCGTGGCCCAGAGACTCTCGAATGATCACATCCTGACCAGAGCAGACACCACCCACAGACCCCAAGCTTTTCCAACACAGAGATATCAGAAAGAAATTCAACATGACAAGAACAGAAACCCCTTCCCAACAAAACCCGACCAGAAAGAGACCCCAAAAGACACCCTCCCAAACTAGTAAGTAGCATACAGCAGTCTATTATTGTGACCAGCAGAGAGACCTCAGCATATCTCTAAACAGACCACCACAGATGAGCCAAGCAAACTCCGCAACCTCATTCGGCAGAAAGATCTCTCAGACTTCATCCTAACCCGCTCACAACACTGAGTGAATGCCCAAATGACCAGTGTAGACAATACTGGAGATCCCCAACCTGAAAACCACATACAGCTCGAGCAGTCCCCCAATCAGTCCAGAACAGACCCCGGATAGCAGTTGCACAATGTCACTTAAATGGAGAACCCAGAAACACATGAGACCAGTGGAAAGACTCAAGCAGACCAAAAACCTGACCAGGAAAAAATCAAGGCAGATTTTATATGTCACTGTAAAATGTCAATATACTTATCACAGATGTCCTTGAATGACCTTAACCTTACAAGATTCGAGGCCTTCCAATAACTTTAGCCTTTGATCAGAAGATCGACCTCAGGCAGAGAAAAAATAAAAAATGAACAGTGAATGGTCACCTGAAGCCTAAAAGCTGACCTGGAAAGAGACTCGAAGCAGACTCCTAACCTGAACAGCACAAAATCCTTAGGTGGACAACCAACATGACCAGCAAAGGAACCCTATGCAGACCTTCAACCTGATGAGGATAGAGACTCTCACAATGCCCCCAAGCTGAATAGCACAGAGATTCCCTGCATACCACAGAAGGGACCAGCATAGGAAAAATTAGCAGATTTAAATTCTGACTAGTGGAGAGATGAACATTCAATCTGCAACCTGAACAGCAACAGACACCCTGGCCAACACTCATCATGACAAGCACAGAGACCCTGGCAGATCCCCTAACTGATAGGCTTGTTAGCCCATTAATCTCCCAAACTGAAGAGAAGAGCGATTAAAAAAAGATCACTGTTTCACCAGTGCAGTGTTCCCAGGCATAACTTGAACATGACCAACACACTGACCAAAGGCAGAAGCTATGCATGACCCCCTCAGACACACCAGCAGAATTCCAAATACAGCAGCACGGAGACCCCACACAGACCCCAAACAAGATCAGGACAAATACCACTAGAGTACCCTCGCAATGACTTGAGCAGTGATACCCAGCAGGACTCCAAATAAATCAGCACGGATACCCACAGGATACCTCAAATTGCCAATCACGGAATTTCTGAATAGAAGCCCAAGAGAACCCTGACTGATCTGAACCTGCTCAGAAAGCAGACTCCACCATCTACACCAAACTTTTTCAAATCAAACACCTAAAACAGTAACTCAACTGTGACAACACAGGGACCAATGCACACTTGGAACCTGACAAGGAAAAAGACCCACATGAGTCATTTCACAAGACAGGTACAGTACCCAGGAGTCCATTGAGCTGAGCATCAGAGAGACCCTTAGAATTCTCCAAACAGAAAAGCAGAGAAGCCCCAAGGAGACACCCAATCTGACCAGGCACAGAGAATTACTGCATGTCTTCTTAACAAGCACAGAGAACTCAGACAGAATTCCCAAATGAGCAGCATACAAACCAATGGTCAAACCCAAACCTGATAATCTCACACAGCTCCAGCTCACCCGATACCAGACTGGAACAGAGGCCCAAATGCAGACCTCCAAGGTGACAAGGACAGAGACTTCAGGCACACCCAAGACCACCAGAAATAAACCAGAAGATCCTTAACCTAACCAGAAAGAACACTGGGAAGGTTCTAAATATCAGTAGGAAGAGAGACCCCAAGAAGTACCCCATCTTGCTTAGCACACAGACCCTCGAATGATCACAAATTGACCAGAACAGAGAAGACACATGGACCACAAACTTTATGAATACAGAGACATTAGGCAAAAACTCAACATGAGAGGCACAGACACCCCTTCAGAACAAAAACCTGGCAAAAAAGACACCCCAATGACACCCAACTTGACAAGCACAGGATCGCCAGTCTATTAACCTGTCAAGCAGAGAGACCTACACATGTTTCTATAAAGAGTGGCATGGATAAAACTAGTGAAACCCCAAAATGACGAGAAACAATGATACAAAGAACATCAACATCAAAACCAACAAAGAGAACCCTGACAGTATCATCAATTGACCAGCATATAGGCTCATGGTTGTCCCCAACGTGACCATAACAGAGATATCAAGCGGAATCTCACCATGACAGTCACAGAGAACGCAAACAGACACATAATCTGAGCAGAAAAAAATCCGCCATTGCAGACCGCCAAGGTGACCAAAAGAGGGACCCTAAGCACACCTGCGCCCAGCAGAAAGACCCCAGCCATCCCCAAGTCTAACCCCATTCAGATTACAAGCAGTCCCCACAGGTACCTCAGGAAGACACACTACGTTCAAAACAAGGCCCAAAGATCTCCAACACATTCTCAGCCTAACCAACACAGAGCAACCATAAACAACCAACAAATGTCCACTATAGAGAATTCTGGAAGACCCCCAACCTGACCAGAACACAGACCAAAATGCAGATCTTGAATGGGACTGCAACAAAAAGCACAGGGACACATGAGACCACTAGTAAGAAGCCAGCAGACCACTAACATCATCTGGACAAAACCAAGGCACATTTTCAATGTTACTGAGAACAAAGACACCCTGTGAAATTCCAAAGTACTTGTCACAGCCTCCCCAAATCACTCTAACCTGACCAAATCCGAGAAAACACAAACACATTTACATGATCAGCACAGGAACCTCAGTCAGAAACACAACATGATAAGCTAATGGTCAAGAGCAGATCTGAAAGCTGGCCTGGAAACGTACAGTTTAGGTGGGAATAGGCCAGATGTCTGTGTGCTAGTGGTCAGCTTTAGTGTGTACCTTGGGTGTCTATGCTGGGCATGCTGACAGTACGCTTAGGGAAATTCTGCTGATAAAGTTGGGGTATATTTTGATTTGTCTGCTGGTCAGGTGAGGACACTGATACAGTACTGTGCCTACCAGGTTGGTGGTCTTAAGGGGATCTCTTTGCTGGTCAGGTGCCATGTCTGCTGGGGTCTCTATGCTTGCCATGCAGAGTGTCAGTCTGATGTCTCTGTTCAGGTCATGTTACAGAGTCACTGGGATCTCTGTGCTCATCAGGTTTTGGATCTGGTTGGTGTATCTGTGCTAGTACGTTTGGGGATCTCCTGAGAGTCTATGCTATTGATCTTATGGGACTTCTGGTGATCTCTGTGCTGGTCATGTGGGAGGTGTGCCAAAGGTCTCTGTGTTGGTCAGATTGGTTTTCTGCCTGGATTCACTGTGCTGGTCAGGTTTATGTTCTGGCCAATGTTTGTGCTACTCAGGTTGGGGACTTCTGGGTACATTTCAGGTGAGGTAGTGGGTCTCCTGTTCATTTCTTGCTGGTTAGATTAGGAGTCTGCTGGGGGCTCTGTTCCATTTCACACTTCAAATTGACTTGGGGTATGTTCTCGTCAGGTTTGGGATCTGCTGAGGACTTTTTGTTTGTCTCAGGTATGCCTGGTGTCTCTATTCTGGTCACATTGGATGTCTGCATTCAAAGTTCAGTAGGTTGGGATTCTGCTGGGGCTATATATGATGGTCAGGTTCTGGGTCTGCTGGGTCTCTCTGCGGTGGTCTCGTGGGTCGGTAAGGAGTCTCTGTGCTGGTCATTACTGTGTTCTGTCAGAGTTCTCTTGGCTGGTTAAAATTAGAATATGCGAAGGAGAGAAGACAAGATGGCGACTGCAGAGGAGGTTCCTAAAGCCTCTCCCAGAAAACACAATTGAACGGCCATCCAGGAGCCAAGAAAGAGGACCCTGAGTGACAAACCGGCTGTTGAGAAATCCACAAATCACAAGTAAACACCTGAAGGCTGGCGAGAAGGGGGCTAGTCGGGGAGAGGGAAGGGAGCAGAGACAGAAGACGCGGAATCCGGACGCGATCCCTGCTGACTATTCGGAGTTGCGCAGTTGGGGGAGGGGAGAGAGACTGGGGAATTGGGGACGGAAGGAGTTTGGGAGCCTCTGGAACTTTTGAGTGGTAGAAGGGCTGAGCGAGGACTCTGGACTGCAAAGATAACACCCCAGCTCTAAGCCCCCTGGAGACCTACACAGGGCTGCAGTTCGTGTTCCAAGCCTGCTGCCAAGGCGTCCTGCTGTCTCAGGCCAGGCCCACAGCTTTGGACTTATGGAGCGGGCACTTCCTTGTGCACCCCAGAGCTCTGAAAGCAGTGTGAGACTTTAGACAGCCAGATACTGAATCAGAGCTGGGAAGAAAGACTGATTTGATTTGCTAGCATTCACCCCAGCTACTAAAAACAGCTTCCCCAGCAAAAGGCAGAAAGCCTTTTGTTGGCCTCTCCCCAGGATATATGCGCATAGCCTCCAAACGCAATAGGAGATCAGAAACAAGAAACAAACAGCCCCCTCTCCCCCAAAACTTGGCCCCCAGCGCCACCTAGTGTCTGCCCTACAGCAAGACACCACAAAAGCAATAATCTGGGCACTGAACATAAAGCCCTCATGTCAAAGAGGAAGATCCCAGCGGACAGGATGAATTCCTTAAAAACTAAAACTCCTCAGAAAGAACATGAAATCAACCCAGAAGACAGCTTGTTACATCTGGAACGGTTGAATTTAAGTGACGAAGAATTTAAAGCAGCCATTCTAAAGGCTTGAGAGAAATGAAAACCTATTGGCAGAACACCATAGCTGAGATAAATAACATAAAAAGGACATAAACGACATAAAAAAGGAACTCTGTGAATAAAAAGAACAATTTAACAAAGAAATTCAAAACATAAGAAAGATTGAGATGGAAATATGAGAAATAAATAATACCATAAAAGAAGGGAGAAATGAAATAACTGCCATAGGAAACAGGACCAACCAGATGGAGGAAAGAATTAGTGATATTGAAGACCAGAACATGGAAACAGCTCAGAAAGAGGAAGAGAGGGAATATAGAACCAAAAGGATTGAAAGAACTCTGCAAGAAATATCCGACTCCATGAAACAAAAAAATATCAGGATAATAGGAATAGAAGAAGGTGCAGAACAATCTACAGAGAGCATACTCAAACAAATAATAAATGAGAACTTTCCAAACCTATGGAAAGATCTGGAACCCCAAGTACAAGAAGAAAACAGGTCCCCCAGATACCTGGACCCCAACAAATCTTCTCCAAGACACATGGTACTAAAGATGTCCAAAACTAAAGACAAAGAGAAAATTCTCAAGGCAGCCAGGGAAAAAAGAACTATAACCTTTAGAGGAAAACCCATCAGGCTAGCATCAGATTTCTCAGCAGAAACTCTATAAGCCAGGAGAGAGTGGAACACACTATTCAAAAATTTAAAGGAGAGAAAATGCGAGCCAAGAATAAATTATCCAGCAAAATTATCTTTCAGATATGAAGGTGGAATAAAGACCTTCTCAGACAAACAGAAGCTGAGGGAATTTGCCAGCGCGAGGCCAGCACTCCAAAAAATACTGAAGGAGTCTCTTCACCTGAAACAAAACATCAGAACAAATGGAACAAAGTTGGGGCAACAAGAAAGAAACAAAAATAAACAAACAAACAAACAAACAAAAACAGAGAAAGAAATAAGTAATGGCCACAGGATATCCTCACACATCGATCGATCATCACTCTAAATGTCAATGGACTGAACTCACCAATAAAAAGACACAGAGTAGCAGACTGGATTAAAAAACAGAATGCATCCATATGCTGTCTCCAAGAAACACACCTCAGCTGTAAGGACAAACACAGAGTCAGAGTGAAAGGGTGGGATACAATACTCCAACCAAATGGTAACCAGAGAAAAGCAGGACTGGCCATACTGATATCTGATGAAATAAACTTTAAGTTAAAAAAGATAGTAAAAGACAAAGATGGTCATTACATAATGATAAAAGGCACAATGCAACAGCAAGAAGACTTGACACTAATCAACATATATGCTCCCAACCAGGATGCACCAAAATATACAAAGAAACTACTAACAGACTTGAAAGGAGAAACTGATGAATACACAATCATAGTGGGGGACTTAAACACCCCACTAACAGCCATGGACAGATCATCCAGACAGAAAATAAATAAGGAAATAACAGCTCCAAACGACACATTACAGAAGTTGGACATCATTGAAATTTACAGGACACTTCATCCAGCAAAAAGAGACTACACCTTCATTTCTAGTGCACATGGAACATTCTCAAGCATAGACAATATGCTGGGACACAAAAGTAGCCTCAGCAAATTCAAGATCGAAATCATATCAAGCGTATTCTCAGACCACAAAGCTTTGAAATTGGAGATCAACTGTAAAAGGAAAGCAGAAAAAAACACATACACATGGAGATTAAACAACAGCTTATTAAAAAAGGACTGGATAAAAGAACAAATAAAAGATGTGATTAAAAAATATATAGAAACTAATGACAATGAAAATACAATGTATCAGAAATATTGGGACACAGCGAAAGCGGTAATAAGAGGGAAATTTATATCATTACAGGCCTATCTTAAGAAACAAGAAAAATCACAAGCAAACATCTTAGCATCCCATCTTAAAGAACTCGAAAAACAAGAGCAGACAAAACCCAAAGTCAGCAGAAGGAAAGAAATAATAAAAATTAAAGCAGACCTAAACCAATTAGAGAACAGAAAGAAAATAGAAAAAATTAATATTACGAAGAGCTGGTTCTTTGAGAAAGTCAACAAAATTGACAAACCCCTGGCGAGACTAATCAAAGGATGAAAGGAAAGGACACAAATATCCAAAATTAGAAATGAAAGGGGAGAAATTACCACTGATACCACAGAAATACAAAGGATTATAAGAAAATATTGTGAAGGACTTTATGCCACAAAATTTAACAATCTAGAAGAAATGGACAAGTTTCTAGAAACTTATACCCTACCAAGACTGAACCAAGAAGAACTTGATAATCTAAATATACCAATCAATAGCAATGAGATTGAAATGACTATCCATAATCTCACTAATGGCAAAAGCCCTGGACCAGATAGTTTCACCAACGAGTTCTACCAAGCATTCAAAGAAGAATTAATGCCTTTCCTCCTTAGACTCTTCCAAAAAATTGAAGAGGAAGCAATACTTCCTAACTCATTCTATGAGGCCAACATTACTCTAATACCAAAGCCTGGTGAAGACAACACAAAGAAGAAAAATATAGACCAATATCTCTGATGAACACAGATGCAAAATTCCTGAACAAAATATTAGCAAACAGAATACAACAATGCATCAAAAAGATCATACATCATGATCAAGTGGGATTCATCCCGGGAGCACAAGAATGGTTCAACATACGAAAATCAATCAATGTGATACACCACATAAACAAAATCAAAGATAAAGACCATATGGTCATTTCAAAGGATGCAGAAAAAGCTTTTGACAAGGTACAACATCCATTTATGATCAAAACACTAAATAAAATAGGTATAGAAGGAAAGTATCTCAACATAATAAAGGCCATATATGAGAGACCCTCGGCTAACATCATACTGAATGGGGAAAAGCTGAAACCTATTCCCCTAAAATCAGGAACAAGACAGGGATGCACCCTGTCACCACAGTTATTTAATATAGTACTGCAAGTTCTAGCCACAGCAATCAGGCAAGAGAAAGGAATCAAAGGTATCCAAATTGGGAAAGAAGAGGTCAAATTGTCACTATTTGCGGATTACATGATATTTTACATAAAAAGTTCCAAAGATTCCACCAGGAAACTATTAGAAACAATTAACGAATATAGTAAAGTTGCAGGATACAATATCAATGTACAAAAATCACCAGCATTCCTTTATACAAACAAAGAATCCACAGCAAAAGAAATGAGGGAGTCAATTGCTTTTGCTATCACAACAATCAGAATGAAACACCTGGGAATTAACTTAACAAAGAACGTGACATACTTACACTCAGAGAACTATAAGACACTTCTGAAAGAAATTGAAACAGACTTTAAGAGGTGGAAAAATATCCCCTGTTCATGGATAGGAAGACTTAACATTGTTAAAATGGCTTTTCTGCCCAAAGCAATCTACAGATTTAAGGCAATCCCCATCAAAATCCCACAATCATGCTTTCGTGAAATAGATAAAAGAATTATTAGATTTATATGGAACCATAAAAGACCTCGAATTGCTAAAGCAATACTACATAAAAAGAATCAGGCTGGTGGCATTACACTTCCTGACTTCCATTTATATTACAAAGCATCAATAGTCAAAACAGCTTGGTACTGGCAGAAGAACAGAAATAGAGACCAATGGAATAGAACTGAAAACCCAGAAATAAACACACAAATATATGGACAAATAATTTTCAATAAAGGAGCAAAAAACATACAATGGGGAAAAGACAGCCTCTTTAGTAGGTGGTGCTGGGAAAACTGGAAAAACATATGCAAAAGAATGAACCTGAGTTGTTCATATACAAAAATTAACTCAAAATGGATTAAAGACCTTCATATAAGACCTGCAACAATAAACTGTATAGAAGAAGACATAGGTACTAAACTTATAGACCTAGGACTCAAGGAAGACTTCATGAAACTGTCCTCAAAGGCAAGGGAAGTAAAAGAAAAAATAAATGAATGGGACTATATCAAACTAAAAAGCTTCTGCACAGCAAAAGAAACCATCAAAAAGGCAAAGAGACAGCCAACTGAATGGGGGAAAATATTTGCCAATAATGCATCAGATAAGGATCTAATATCTAAAATATATAAAGAACTAATAAGACTTAACAACAAAAAATCAAACAACCCAATTAAAAAGTGGACAGAAGAACTAAACAGACACTTCTCCCATGAGGAAATACAAATGGCCAGCAGACATATGAAAAAATGCTCATCCTCATTAGCTATCAGGGAAATGCAAATCAAAACCACAATGAGATACCACCTCACACATGTGAGAATGGCTGTTTTCAACAAGACAAGGAATAACAAGTGCTGGAGAGGATGTGGAGAAAAAGGAACTCTGGTACACTGCTGGTGGGAGTGCAAACTGGTACAACCACTGTGGAAGGCAGTGTGGAGGGTTCTCAGAAAATAGGGAATGGAGCTACCATTTGACCCAGCAATCCCCCTTCTGGGGATCTACCCAAAGAACTTGAAAACCTTTGTCCGCAAAGACTTATGTACCCCAATGTTCATTGCAGCGCTGTTCACAGTGGCCAAAACATGGAAACCACAAAAGTGCCCTGTGACAGATGACTGGAAAAAGAAGCTGTGGTAAATATACACAATGGAATATTACTCATCTGTAAGAAAAGATGGAATATTGCCATTTGCAACAAAATGGATGGACCTGGAGATCATCATGCTAAGTGAAATAAGCCAGACAGAAAAAACAAAGAACTGCATGATTTCACTCATATGCGGAATATAAAACTGAAAGCAAAGAAAAAAAGAAATGAACAAACAAATAACGCATGGACACAATCAACAGTTTAATGTTTATTTCCGGATGAGTGGGTTAGGGAGGGGAGAAAGGGGAGGGGGTGTGAGAGGAGGGGGGAAGCTAAATATAAGGTGATGTAGAGAGAAGTCACATTAGGTGGTGAACTTATTATACATCAAGTTGACAATGCACTGTAGAATTGTATGCCTGAAACCCATGTAATCCTTGCTAAGAGATGTCACCCCAATAAGTCTAACAATAAAAATAAATTTAAAAAAATTAGTATATGCTATAGATCAGTGTGCCTTTTCAGGTCCGCTTTGGGTATCAGTGCTCGTCTGTTTAGGAATTTGCTAGGGCATCTCTGCTTCTCAGCTTAATGGACTGCTGGGTACTGTCCTTGTCAGGTTACATGTCTATGGTAAGTCTCTATCCTTGTCTGTTTTCAAGTCATCAGCAGTCTTTATGCTTGTCATGTTGGGTTTCTACATGATGTGTTTGTTGGTCAAGTTGGAGGTCAGTCGGTGTGTCTGGTCTGGTAAGGTTGGGGTCACTCTGTGATCTCTATGCAGAAAAGATTAGGGTTCTGTTGGGGATCTCTCTTCCCAGTCACATTTGAAATCCACCTGGAATCTGTCTGGTAAGGGTTTGGGCCTGCTAGGATCTCTCTCCTGGTTTCTTCCTGGGGTTTCTGTTCTGATCACTTCAGAGGTCTGCAGGGGAGGGGGGCTCTGTTCTGGTCAATTTTGAGTTCTACTGGGGCTGCCTGTGATGGTCATGTTTGGCATCTGCTGGGACTCTCTGTGATGGCCAGGTTCAGGTTCTGCTAAGAGTCTGTATGCTTGTCACTTGGGCATTACTTCAGGGTTCTTTGTGATTCTTAGAATGAGAATATGATTGAGAAAGCCTGATAAGGACATGGGTCTTCTTGAGGTATCTCTGTTGGTCTGTTTCAGATTTGTTGAGGTCTCTCTGGTGTTCTGGTTAATGAACTGCTGGGTACTGTGCTATTCGTTTTGGGTGTCCGATTGAGGTCTCTTTCTCTATCAGGTTCCAGGTCTGCATGCATCTTTGTTCTTGTCAAGTTGAGTTTGTGCCTTAGTTTTCTGTGTTGGTAAAGTTTGAGGTCGGTGGGGTGTCTCTGCCCTGGTCATATTGCAATCAGCCAGAGATATCTGTGTTAAACAAGTTAGGGGTTCTGTTAGGTGTCTCTAAGCTGGTTAGGTTGAGGTCTTATGGGGAGTTATGTGCTAATTTATTTTGGTGTCCACCTGGGGTTCTCTGTTCTGTTCAGATTGGGTGTTTACTGTTGGTCTTTGTGCTGGTCAGGTTGGCAGTCTTCATAAGGTCTCTGTGGTCCATGAGGTTGGAAATCTGCCTGGGGTCCCTGGGATAGTCACTTTTATGTTCTGTTCAGGGTGTTTGTACAATTGAGGTTTGGGATTCTCCTCAGTTCTCTGTACTGGTGAGGTTGGAGATTGCCTGAAGTCTCTTCGTTGATGAGGTTTAAGGTCTTCATGGAGTCTCTGTATTTGTCAATTGGTACCCAACTTTGGATCTCTGTGCTATTCAGTTTGCTGATCTGCTATATATCTCTGTGTTGCTCAGGTTTGAAGTCTGCCGGGGTCCCAGTGCTAGTCAGGATGGGTATATACCTGTGGTTTCTGTGTTAATCTTGTCAGCTTTATGCCAGGTATATCTATGTCTGGTAAGATTTGGGGTGTGCTGGATATCCTCTCCAATCATAACCAAATCTAGAAATGGCCTGAACCTAGGATGAGGGAAAATGATTTAACTCCTTGCATGGGCAATTTGACAATAGATATAGCTATAAGGTCCAAAATTATCAGGACTCTGAGGGTGGGATCCTTCCAAGAGGCAATCATGAGATATCATGGATGATTCAGACAGGTCTCTGCATACCCTCCTAAATTTGCTGTATTTGGGAAATCTCTTTCTCATGTGTGCTTTGGGCTGTATTGAGTAGATCTAACGTGTGCCTGCCCTTAGTTGCTTTCTCCTGACCATGGCCTCCCACTTGTGCTTCATTCTCTGGGAACTGGCCTGTAGCCCAAGTCTGGATTCTGTAACAACAGAGGGTGGTGTGTATTTATAGGCGAATCCCCTGATTTCCACATTTTTCCTCTCTTTGAGAATTCTCTATATCCTTTGGGAGGTCGTGCCAGAGCCACGCCCCTCTTTGGGTGTGATTGTACAAACCTCACATGAGGAAATAATGGCTGGAGGTCCCCAACAGCCACAAGAACCTGATAGTCATGGGCAGGGGAATGGGGCTGCCTGGCTTCAGGCCAGGATATCAGCTGAGTTGTGCTGTCATGGTCTTTTGCCTTGGGCTAAGCTGTGGTTGTGATGTATCCCAAAGACAGGCTGGTGGGATCTCTTGGGATCTGAGCTCTGATGTGTGTGTGGGGGGGTCACTTTTCTCAGCTTGCAGCACTCTGATAATCTCAGGGAGCCTATTACATTCCACTGTACTGGTGGGCATTGGCCAGTTTCACTTCAGACTACTGCTGCAGATCCGGAAATTGCAACCCTGCTGGAAAACAGGGAAACCATTCTGGGAAGGGTTGGAATTTTCATCTGGCTCCAGAAGATATTGACATTTACAGGATTTAGAGCTACTAATCCATAAGCCTGATGTAGTTCCGGGTCCTGGTCAGAGCAGGACTGAGCCAAGTTCTTGTTGGTCACACCATAAAAAACAGCTATGGGGTCCCCTTATCTGCTAATATCTGAGCTCTCCTGCACCCCAGAGTCCTCAGAGAGTGCAGGTTGATCTAGGGATTCAAAAGCCATGAAATACAGTTAGAAACTCCCAATGGTTTCCTGTGAAACTAGGTCTTCACTAAGAATCAGAGAATGTCAGGGCGACTACAGGGACTACAGAGGACCAGCCACATCATGAAAAGATGACATCTGAAATGGGAAGAATGTGGTCAGCTTCATTGTGATTGAACCCAGAACTTTGACAGCTAGATCAACAGGTGTATTCGTCCATACCAAGTTCCATGGAGTGAAGTTGGGGTTTCAGTTTTAGCCTATGGTCTCCCAAAACAAGGTGCTGTGGGCAGAAGCTGTCAATCTCTTGCTACTCACCATTTTGGATCTGTAGCTGGTGGCATGTAGGTCTGCATGTGGTCTCTATATCGGTCATATCAGCGATATGCCAGAAATCTCAATGTCCAGTCACGTGGAAGGAGTGCTGAAAATTCTCTCCAATCCCAACTGATGCTAGCAATGACCTGAACCTAGTATGAGGAGAAAGGGTCTAATTTCTGGAAAGGTACATTTGGATAACAGCTGAAGGCTGTCAGATTCCACCTTACCAGGGCTCAACGGGTGCAGCCCCTCTAGAAACAAAACATGAGACACCATTGATGATTCTGACAGTCTTCACATACCCTCCTGAATATGGTGTACTTTAGAACTCTTTTCTGTGTGCCCTGGGGACTGAATGGTGTGAAGCTTTTCTGGGCATTTACCTAGTTGACTCTCTCCTGACCATGACATCCCACTGGTCCTTTGTTTCCTGGGCACTGCCCTGGAGACCAAGACGGGATTCTGCAACATCAGAGGAAAGTGGGTATTTATAATAGAAGCTTCTGAATTTTGCACTTTTTCCTCTGAGAATTTTCTATATACAATGGGAAGTGGTGCTTCAGGCATGTCCTTCTTTGGGTCTGATTTTACAAACTTCCCATGAGATAAGAAGTGCTGGAGTCTCCCAACAGACTCAAGAGCCTAGTGGTCATTAGCAGGGGATTGGGGCTGCCTGGCTTAAGGCCTGGAGATCAGCTGAGCTATGTTGTCAATGTCTCTTACCTAGGGATAAGCTCTCCTTTCGCTTTATCCCAAAGACTGGTTGAGGTAGATTCTGTGCTCTCTCTTCTTACGTGTGTGGTTGGGAGTCACTGGTGTGAACTTGTGGTGATCAGCACAACTCATAGTATCTCTCACATGCCACCATACTAAGCTCAGCAATACTGGAGAATACTTGACCAGTCTCACTACAGATTTACTGCTGCAGACCCAGATACTGAAAGCCTCCTGAAAAACAGAGCACCCATGATGGAAAGGGTTGGATGTTAATCTGTGCCCACAGGATGCTATCATTCAAAGGATCAGGTCTACAAATCCATTAGCATGATGTACTTCAAAAAGAATGCTGAAAGGCAGGACTGGGCCAAGTTCTTGATATGTACACCATAACCCACCTCTGAAGGACCTGTTGTTTGCTAATATCTGAGGTCAAATTACCCAGAATCTTTATGGTCTTCAGGTTTATCTATGGGTTGCAAAGCTCTGAGATACATCTAAAGCCCCGTGATGTTTTCTGTGAGGTCAGGTCCTCACTGTGCCATCAGAGAATGTCAAGGGACACAAATAAACCACAGGAGACTGATCACAGAAGCTAAGATTTAATGTGGAAAGTATGTGATCAGGCTACAATGGCCAGCTCCATTCTGATCTAACCCTGCAACCTTGAAAGCTTGATCAAGTGATGTCTCGGTTCATACCAAGTTCCATGGGACATCGTTGGCTTGTATGTTGGCACCCATGGTCTGCCACTCCCAGGTGCCATCGGTAGAAGCCACCACTCTCTGTCTGCTTTCCACTTTGCATTTGTGGCTTATGGGATGTACCTTTAACTGTAGTCTCTGTGATGGTCATATGTGCTGTATGCCAAAGACCTTTATGTTCGTTCACTTTGGAATTGTCCTGGATGATCTTTTCAATCTCAACTGAAGCTAGAAATAACCTGAACCTAGTTTCAGGAGGAGGGGTTAAATTTCCTCTCAGGGGCATTTAAAGAACAGATGAAAGCTGTCAGTTCTCACCTTACTGGACCTTTGAAAGTGAGACCCCTCCAGGATGAATTCAGAAAATATCACTGATGATGCATACTGCTCTATTCATATAGTCCTAAAAGAGGTGTAATTAGGAACTTTGTTTCTCACCATGTGCACTTGGGACTGGTGGGGTTGAGCTACACTGTACCTGCCCTCAGTGGTCTCCTTTTTCATTATGGCATCTTCCTTGCCATTCATTCCCTGGGTACTAGCTTGGAGCCAAGGTTGGATTCTGTAACACCACACAAAGGAGGGTATTTTTTAACAGAATTAGCTTGTGTCCCAAATTCATCCTCCGTTTGAAAGTTTTCTAAATTATCTGGGAGGTAGTGTCAGACCCATGCCCCTTTTTGGGTATCCTTGAATAAATCACCCATAAAGACAGAATGGCTGAAGACACCTAAGGATATCAAGAGCTTGGTATTCATTGGCAGGGGATTGGTGCTGCTTGCCTTCTGGTCTGGAGATCAGCTGTGCTGTGCTTTGTCATGGCTTCTTGCTTCTGAGCTAAGCTCTGGCCCAGGTTTATCCCAAAGGCTGGCTGGGGTGTACTCTTGGTCTCCTATTTCTTATGTGTGTGTTGGCGTCAAAAGTCTAAGCTTGCAGTGCTCTGTTCATCTGAGGTTACCTTTCACATGCCAACAAAGCCCAGGAGTACCAGTGGGCATTGGTCAATCTCACTGCAAACCATTGCTATAGACCAGGATATTGCAGGCCTGCTATAGAACAGGGAACCCATGCTGAGAAGGGTTGGAATTTTCATCTGTACACAGAGGATACTGTCATTCACAGGGGTCAGGACTACTCGTCCCTGAGACCGATGTATTTTTCAGGGTCTGATCGGGGCAGAACTGAGCCATACTCTTGCTGGGTTCACCATAACCCACTTTCACTGGCCCCATTAGCCACTAGTAGCTGAGGGCTCCCACACCTCAATGTTCTCAGAAAATTCGGGTTGATCTAGGTGTTGGAAAGACCTCAGTACACTTAGAGACCCACAATGTTTCCCTGTGAGGCCAAGTTCCAACTGTGCCCTTAGAGAATGTCAGGAGGCCCCCAGGCAACAGAGGACTGACCATATCTTGAGAAGTTGACATCTAAAGCAGACAGAAAATGGCCAGGCTACCATGGACAGCTTCTTTTTGATTGAACCCTTTAACCTTGGCAGCTGGATTGAGAGGTTCCTTTGTCCATAGGAGTTCCATCTTGTGCAGATGGCATGTAAGTTGTTGCTTATTATGTGCCATCTCCAGGTGTCGGGTATAGAAGCTGCCAGTTTCTTCCTGCTTCCAATTTTGAGTCTGTGGCTAGTAGGCTGTAGGTCAACCTGAGATGTCTGGGCTGCTCAATCAAAGGTATGCTGGAAATCTCTATGTTCTGTCACGTTAAGGTGGTGTTGGATGCTCTCTATAATTCCACCATAAGCTAGAAATGGCCTGAACCTAGAATCATTGGGAGGAGTTTAATTTCTACCAAGGGGCCATTGGAGAACACACAGAGGCTGTCAGGTTTCACCTTACTGGGGCTCTGAAGATGCGACCCTTCAAAAAGGCATTCGTGAGCCATCAGTGATGATTTAGGTCTCTGCTTATCCTCCTCAATGTGGTGTACTTGGGGACCCTGTTTCTCATGTGCACTTGAGACTGAATTGGGTGGAACTACCCTGTGCTTTACTCAGTTGCCTGCCTCCTGACCATGGCCTTCCACTGGTTCATCGTGCCCGGGACACTGGTATGGAGCCCAAGGCTGGATTCTGTAATACAAGAGGGAGGCGGGTATTGATAATTGAAGCCACTCATTTCCATAATTCTTCCTCTGAATATTCTCTGTCTACTCTGGGAGGTATTAGCACACCAATGCCACTCTTCAGGTCTGCTTGTGCAAACCCTCATTACTAAAGTCTGGCTGGAGATCCCCAACAACCCCAAGAACCTGGTACTCATGGCAGCAGATTGGCACCAACAGCTTCAGTTCTTGAGAAGAACTGATCTCTGCAGTGCTGTGGCCTCTTGCCCCTTATGGCGGGCCAGCCGCCACAAGTCGATCAGTACCTGAAGGCGGGAGTGGGAATGAATAAAGAGACACTCACAGAACTGCTGATGCGGTCGGTCTTCAGTGATGCTGAAGCCCCGAGTTTATTTCCCTTCACCAATATATGCAGTTTGAGTACGTGCAGTTTAACAATGAAAATGTGCGTTACCTTAGCGAAAGTGAATCTTTAACTTGTACGTAGAAACCAGAAAATCACTGAAACTCCCAAAAGTAATTATCCCATGAGAGAATCTATCAATTACCCCGATAGTCATCAATCCTCTGTGTCTGGGAACTGGCCGCTCTCACCACATACCTTAGCAACTTGTAAACACCCTCCAGGTGCAGGCAGAAACAATGCCTTAGGAGCAGAAACAGGTTAATCATTAACCGAGCCAGTCTGTAAGGCTCTGAATTACCTGTAACCATGGCTTCCCACAGCCCCTGGCCGAAGCTCTGCTCCCGGTTTATCCCAAAGGCTAGCTTAGGAACACTGCTGGGTTCTGAGCTTTTATATGTGTTGTGGGGAGTCACTGGTCGGAACTTGTGGTGCTCTTCCCAACTCAGGTTGCCTGTCTCATGCCGCCTCACTAAGACCAAAATTACTTGGGGAACATTGGCCAGTCTCACTGCATGCCCACTGCTGCAGAGCCAGATACTGCCCACCTCCTGGAAAAAAGGGCACCCATGCTGGGAAGGGTTGGAGGTTTCATTTGGACCAAAACATTACTGTCATTCATAGGGGTGAGAGCTACTCATCCCTGAGGCTGATGTAGTTTCCAAGGCAGGACTGGGCCAAGCTCTTGCTGGTTACACCATAACTCACCTCTGTGGGACATCTTGTTTGTTAATAGCTGAGGTATTCATCATCCCATGGTTATCAGCAAATGCACATTGATTAATGGGTTGGAAAGTGCTGAGATACACCTAGAGCACCCTAATGTTTCCCTATGTGGCCAGATCTCCACCATGCCCTCAGAGAATGTCAGAGGACCCACAGGGACCACATAGGACAGACCACATCCTAAGAAGCTAACATCTAATGTGTAAAAGTGACCAGCTTCATCCTGATTGAACCCTGTAAACTTGGAAGCTAGATTGAGGGGTGTGGGTGAAACCAAATTCTATGGATGCAGTCTGGGTTTACGTTGGTGCCTAAGGTCTGCCACTATCAGGTGTCAAGGGCAGAAGCTACAACTCTCTGGCTGCTCCTTATTTTGTGTTTGTGGTTGGTGGAATGTAGGTCTATCTGTAGTTTCTGTGTTGGTTATATCAGTGGTATTCCAGGAACCACTATTTTGTTTCACTTTGAATGTGTACTGTATGACCTCGACAATCCCAACTGAAAGTAGAAATAACTTGAACCTAAGATCAGGGGGAGGGGTTTACTTTCTAGCAAGGAGCGTTTGGAGAACAGATGGAGACTTTCGGTTCTCACCTTACTAGTCCTCTGAGTGTGATTCCTTTGCAGGTGCATCCACAAGGAATCACTGATGATTTATACAACTCTTGGCATACCCTCCTTAATGTGGTGTAGCTGGAACTCTGTTTCTCATGATACGCACTTGGGACTGGATGGGATGGAGTTACCCTGTACCTGTCCCCATGCCTCTCTCCTGACCATTGCACATCCTTGGTTTCTCATTTCCCTGTGAACTAGGCTGGAGCCCAACACTGAATTCTGTAACACCAGCAGGAGTGCGGTATTTATAATAAAAACTGCTCACATCCCACCTTCTTCCTATGTTTGAGAATTCTCTATGGTCTCTAGAAGTTGGTGCCATATCCATGCTCCTCTTTGAGTCCGCTTTTAGAAATCCTCCAGAAGGAAACAATAAGTAGATATGCTCAACAGCCTCAAGAGTCTGGTGGTCATGGGCAGGGCATTAAGGCTGCCTGATTTCTGGCCTGGAGCTCATATGAGTGGTGCTTGGTCATGACTTCTCATCCATGGGCTGAGCTCTGGTCCTGGTGTATTTCAAAAGCAGGCTGGATTGCACTGTTGGGCTCTGAGTTATTATGTGTGTAGTTGGAGTTACATGTCTGAGCTTGTGGCACTCTGCACAACTGAGGGTGCTTCTTGCTTGCCACCAGACACAGCCCAGCTTTACTGGGGGAGTGTTGAACAGTCTCACTGCACATACAGAGCTGCAGAATCAGATACTGTAGATCTCTTGGAAAAAAAGGACACCCATGCTGGGAAGGGTTGTAGGTCTCATCTTGATTTAGAGGATACTGCCATTCATGGGGTTCACAGCTATTCATTTTAGAGGCTGATGTTGTATCCTGGGCCTGGTGGGGGGCAAATCTGGCAAAGCTTCTAGCTGGTTATATACCATAACACTCTCTTGCAGGCCCTGTTATTTGCTAATAGTTGAGGTCTCCAGGACCCCAAGGTCTTCAGGGATTGCAGGTTGATCTAGAGGTTGGAAAGACTGGAGACACCCTCAGAGGTCCCCAAAACTTTCCTGGGAGGCAAAGTCTCCACCTCAAAGCCATCAGCGACTGACAGTGTCCAGAGAAGACTGAACATATTTTGAGTAGAAGACATTTAAGTTGGGAAGAATGTTGCCATACCACTGTAGCCAGCTGCATTCTGATCAAACCCTGTAAACTTGGCACTTAGATAGACATGTGTCTTCATTCACACCAAGTTCCATGGGGTGGATTTGGGGTTTAAGTGGCTTTTATGGTCTGCCCCTCCAAGCTGTAATGGGTAGAAGCTGGCAGTCTCTGGCTCCTCTCCATTTTGGGTGTGTGGCTGGTGGACCATCAATCATGTCAAAATTTTTTTGATAGGCTCTAAGGTCAATGATAAACCTTTGGGAAGAAGAAACTTCTACATGAAAATACACCTTTGTACAGAACTTGGGAAATATTTCTAGACTCTGCATTCCCTCGAGTCAGAAACCAGGCCCTTCAGCTCTTTCAGGCCCTTTGAGTGCACACTGGGTTTAAGCATTCAGGCTTTATAATGCAGTGTCCCAGGAAGCAGGCCCCAAATCCCTTGACACTGGGGATGGTTACGTGATAGACATGAGTTACCATGGCTTAGGAAAAAGGGAAAACTGAGACCTGAAGATATTAAACAATGGAGTCTTGGGGTGCTCATTTTCTTTGCCGATATTAGAGCCACTGCAGTGAGTTGGGACACCTGAAACCATGTAGATAAACTCAAGTGAGAGGTCGTGAGACACCTGAAATTAGAGCCACTGCAGTGAGTTGGGACACCTGAAACCATGTAGATAAACTCAAGTGAGAGGTCGTGAGACACCTGAAATGACAAGGAAGTACATCCATGGGTGGGAGTGAAACACATGCAACAATATAGAGCTACCCCATAGAGCGGCTGTGGAACACCTGGAATGACAGAAATTAACCTCTTAATGAGTGAAAGTGGGACACTTGATATGAACAGGAGCCACCAAAAGGAGTGGTACTAGTACACCTGAGATAATATGAAGCAACCCAAAGGAGCAACAGTTGGGCACCAGTGAAGAAACAAAATGATTCTAGTAATTTACAGTGGGACAACTGTGACGATGTGAAGTCAACCTTGTAAGCACCTGATGGCACAAATCCACATCAGTAAGCATAAATAAAACACCTGAAATGACACAAAGCCATTTCACGAGTGGCAGTGAAATGCCTAAGATGAAGTGGTGCCACCCCAATGAGAAATAATTGGGTGCAGAAGAAGCAGAAACACTCAAGCAAGCAGCAATAACACACATGGAATGGTGCAAACCCACTCAAGATAATAGCTTTATGGGTTTCAAATCACATAGTGCCACCACAGTGAGAGGCAGTGGGAAACCTCGTGTAATACAAGTATAGCCCCATGAACACTAATGGGATACTTGAAAACATGGAGAGCCACAACCGGGAGAGGCAATAAGACATTTGAGGCAACATGGAATCATCAAATCGAGTGGCATTGTAAGACCTGGGGCCCTAATGCCTTACTCCAGTGAGTGGTAGCAAGACATACATGATGATGCAGAACAACACTAGTGAGCAGCAGTGACACATATGGAATGAAACTTGGAAACTCCAGTATAGTGAAGTGGGACTACTGGGATGACACAAAGCCACTTTATTGAACATCAGCAGCATATTTTGATTTATCAGGTTTACCCAAGTAATTGGAATTGAAACACATGAGACAAAGCAGAGCCTCATGATTAAGGAACAATGAGACACTTTGGGGAACAAAATTTACGTCAATGAGCAGCAGTGATGAAACTGGAATACTGTATAGACACCTATGGGAGCAGCAGTGAGACACCTGGGAAGAAGCAGACCACTTCAGGGAGTGGCTGTGGAACAACTTCCAGATGATACAAGGCCACACCAAGTCAGTAAAAGTAAATATATGGGATGACACGAATTCACCCTTGTAAGCCACAGTAATAACTGGAAATGATGAGAATCCACCTTTGTGAATAGTAGTTGGACATGTGAGACACTGCAGAGCCAGGTGAATTAGCAGCATTGGTACAATTGACACAACATGTCATCATTCCAGTAAATGACAGTCGGACAGTTCAAACAAAGCCGAGACACACGAGTGAGTGGCAGAGAGCAACTTGACATGATACCAGACACCTCCAGTGAATTTCAGTGAGACAACTGAGATGTTGCATAGATGCTAAGGGTGCAACAGTGAAACACTTAGATTCACAGAAAACTGCAACATAAATGGCACCAGAACACATGGAATAAAACAGTGCCACTTTGGTGAGGTGCATTGGAACACCTAGGATGACTTGGAGCCACCCCAAAAAGCATCAGTGAGGCAAAAGGGAACAAGCAAAGCCACCCAAGATAGTGGCCTTCAGAAATTTGATATCTCACAGAGCCATAAGAGAGGCAGTAAAACACCTCCAGTAATGCGGAGGCATTCCAGTAGCTGCAGTGCAATACCTAGAATAAGGAGGAGCCACAAGAGTGACCAGTAGTAGGACACCTGAAATGACACCAAGCCACCATGGTGAGATGCAATAGAACACCTGAAAAAAACAGAAGCCACTCAATTAAATAGTAGTTTGAAATCTGAAACCATGTGGAGAGACCCCAGTGAGAGTTAGGAAAACACATGGAATAGTACAGAACCACTTGAGTGTGACGCTTAGGATGACACAGTGCAACCCCAGTAAACAGAAGTGGAACAATTAAGACTATAAGTCTCCAGAAAGCAGAGCAGCTAAGGAATACTTTGAACAATTGGAGTCACCTAAGTGAATAGAAGTAATACACATTAGACAACACAGAACCTTCCCCGTGAGTGATAGTGATTATAGAGAACCTGGAATAATGCAGGCTTATGCATGTTTAACTGTAATACTGAATACAAATCTTGTCTAAAGCTTCAGTGATGCTTTACAGAATATGTACCAATTATACATAGAGTAATCACTAGGTAAAAGATGGGAAACAAATAATATTTGTAGAAGTGGAACAATCTCCACTGGTTTTTACAGCTTGAAGTTATGGAGACTTCATTTCTCACACTGGAACCCTGGGCTGGAAGCCTAATGTGGGGCTGGGAAACTTGCTCCTCAGGAGAGACATCCACAGGTAAAACATTTCTCTCAAATATTAGCAGCAACCATGAGGGTTTTCAAATTTTTATTTTGTTCTCTTTTTTTAATCTGCATCATAATAATAACTATTTTCTTGTTACTAATTTTAAAACTTTTCCTATTGTACTGGTGATATTCAATTAGTTTTATTTGTTTTTAGATGCTACAAGTCTAAGCACCACACCACACATGTACTGGGCTTAGCAAAATGGCAAAGACACAGGTCAAGGCTTACACAACTGTTTCCACTGCAAATCTCTCAGAGCACATGGAATTTTTTTCTCTGGAGGAGATCCTACATTCAGTCTCAGACAGGTCTTGTTAAATGGAAGTTTCTTAAATTTTTTTACAAAAAGCTTTTATGATTAATTTATATATATATATAATTTAATTTCTGAGTTCTCCCAATGCTTTCTGTAGCATTTCTACTTAGTTGATAATCTAGTGAGACTTTACATCTGGCCTAATAAAAGGCCAAGTTGTAAAGACTGCTACATGAACACTTCAGCATGTTTGCATGTTTTCTGTTTCCATGGCATATAGTTAGACATATATTAATTATATTCACCATAGTAAGTATATCATTTAAGTCTTATATATTGTGATGTATTTTGTCTACTTTTATCTCTTATGTCATGAGTACAGTGAATTAATATTCTGCCACTGGCGTATTTCTGTTTAGCCATTTCATGTGTTTTTGTTTCACATATGTTGATTTCAAATTATTTGGGTCAGAATACCTGAGGTTTGTTCTGGCTTAAATTCAAATATTGGCCCTCTCACATATTAAGAGTTTGGTTTTGCTTGAGTTACTTTACTTAATTGAGTTGTCCTTGTCTGGAAAATGGGATAATGATTCATATATTGTGGAATCATGACATAATTTGGGAATGATGCCTGTGAAGTACCAGGTCCATGGAAATGCCAATGAACTGCTATGGCTTTAATTGTCACTGTCACTAGTTTTGTACTTGATTAGAAAACATAATGGCTAGCATCCATATTTAAGGTATGACCAGCAGAGCACTTTTCAAATGATTTCTGTACCTCTCTGGAGGTCATTTAGGTAAATACATTTAGCACAAACACTACTTTATATGTCACTGATGCCAAGTTGATGCTGTTACCCCTCATACTGCTGCTAATTTGTAAGCTGTCATTACTTCTACTACTTCTGCAGCTATTATTGATTATTCATAAATAATTCTACTGTTCTGCTACTTCTCTTCTAATATGTCTTATAATATTACTGTTTCTCCTGCTGTTCTTACTGTATTGTACCACTACTGCAATCCTGGTTCATGAATTACAACAGTTTATGTGCATTTTAGTATAAAAGAAAATGAGACCAGAAGTGAGTTTATTGAGGCACAATTCTAGTGTTTCCACATATTCAAATATGTTGCTTGTTCTCTATGAGCATGGTACTTAATCTGGCAGATAAAAGCATCAGTGCCTTCAAAGTTTCCTCACATTGTTGTTAAGAGCTTCAAATGAGATAATGCTTGTGAAAGCACTGAAAAGACTCTAAGGCACAAGAGTTTCTTTAAGATTAAATATCCCTATGTCTTTCTTTGTTCCTGAAAAACATGACTCATGCATGTGTGTGAGAGAGAATGGGGATGGATGAGAGAATAGATAAAGAGAGGAGGGGGTAAATATTGACAGCACATGATAGAATGCCATGCCTCAATTTCTACATGTAGTCCTTGTCCAAATGTTTTCATGCAGAGAGAGGATCATGCTGGGCTTAAGATTCTGGGGCTGCCTTAATTCTGCTATTTCTGGAAAGAGAAATTAGGTTTAGAAAGGCCAAAGTGTAAATAACACTTTCTTTTTAGAATATGGAATCTCAAATTTTCAAGCTAAATGTAAGTATCCATACATACCATAATCTCAGTTCTACACAGCAAAAGAAAGCTTCAGAAATAAAGGCAACAAAATGAATGAGAAAATATTTGAAAACAATGTGTTTATTAAGGGGCTAGTATCTGTAATATATAAAGAACTAATGCAACTCAACAACAAATTACCAAGCAATCCAATTAAAAAATGGCAAAGGACCAGAACAGACACTTGTCTCATGAATACATACAAACAGGAAACAGATATGTGAAAAAGTGTACACCTTCACTAGCTTTTAGGAAAATGCAAATCAAAACCACAA
Source organism: Lyroderma lyra (assembly GCA_004026885.1). Lineage (NCBI taxonomy): Eukaryota > Metazoa > Chordata > Mammalia > Chiroptera > Megadermatidae > Lyroderma > Lyroderma lyra. The sequence goes on along the minus strand of PVJL010006278.1, from coordinate 48,434 downwards.
TGAGACACCACTTCACATCTGTTAGAATGGATATTCTCAATAAAACAAGAAATAAGTAGTGTTGGAGAGGCTGTGGAGAAAAACTTTCATACATTGATGAAGATAATGCAAATTGGCATAACTTCTATAGTAAACAGTATGGAACTTTCTCAAAAATTAAGAATACAATCACTATATGACCCATAAATTTCTCTTCTAGGTATCTATTCTCCAAATTGGAATACCTGAGTTCACAAAGACATAAGTATCATAATGTTAACTGCAGCACTGTTTGTGGTGAACAAATCATAAAAACAAAGTAATTTTTTATTGATGACTTGATAACATCTTTGTGGTACATATTTATAATAAAGTATTATTCAGGCATAGAAAAGGATGATTGATATACCATAATTTGTGGTAACTTGAATGGACCTTGAAATCATCATGCTAAGTAAGTCAAATAGAAAAATAACAAGCATCCTTTGACTTTACTCATATATGGAATATAAAAATGAAAGCAACAAAGAAACAGAAACTTATGGAGACAGTAAATAGTTTAGGAGTTACCTGAGGATAAGTGGTGAGGGCATAAAATATATGGTGATGGAAAGAGAACTGACTCTAAGTAGGGAACACATAATGCAAATCATAAATTATGTATTGACAATTATAAAGCTGGAACCTCTGTAAAATTTATTAACCAAATTTACCACAATAAATTTAACAATAAAAATTATTTAGCCCACCCACATTCTTCTTAAAACTCACCAGGCTAATAAAGGAGTGAAGATTCTATATACTGTGACCCTACTCTCTGGGAAAAAAATATTTCCTTGTTTCCAACATAACTGCTTGGTTTAGGGCTGACCCCAGCTCCAAGCAAATACAATGAATGTTCCTTCCAGGGTTAAACTCGGTACCATTTTGCTGGACTCCCCCTAATATTGAATGATAGAAATTAAAGAATGAAGGCAGTCAGCCACTTCCACATTTTGGCCTGGAGGAGGCAGAGGTGATAACCAGACACAAAAATGAGAAACAATGAAGTGTGGGAAACATCAGTCACCTGGGTTCTCACTATGTTGCAGGCTTATGTCTCCAGACTGAACTCCAGGATTCCAAAAACGAAACCACCAATTCCCAGAATTGGCCATAATATTTAAAAAATATAGTAACCCACATAAAACTTTTAATTTTTTGATCAGCCTTTCTGAGGAAACTGATAATTCTGGCAGTGCACAGAAACAGGAAAACAGATAAAATCACATCTTAAATTCAACTCTACAGTGGACGCAAGAAAGAAACAATCTTTTGAAGGCTGTTTGGCTATAAATGACCCACTTCTTGGGCCTTAACATGCCTCTCTGTGAAGACAGTTCCTGTCCCCAAATGTAGCTGGAGAAGGAGCCCAAAGAAGTGGGAAAAGAGAAGGGGAAGCGATGTGGAAAGAGAAGTCACATTAGGTGGTGAACTTATTATACATCAAGTTGACAATGCACTGTAGAATTGTATGCCTGAAACCTATGTAATCCTTGCTAACAGATGTCACCCCAATAAGTCTAACAATAAAAATGAATTAAAAATAAATAAATAAATAAATAAATTACTAAATTTAATAGCAAAAAAAAAAAAAAGAGAAGGGGAGATTGAGTTTTCTTTGACCTTTTGACTGTCTTCCTCCTTTAAAAAGTAATCTAGATAGCCTGACACAAAGATTTTATTCTTCCATATTACATACAAGAACATAAATCCATGTTAATAACTCATATTTTTCACTTATATTTTGCTTTGAGGTATCTTGTACTCATCTAAAAATAGAAAGTTGTTTTAAGTACACTTACTTTCCTAACAAACAGGACTGAACTCTTACAGACAAAAAGGTAATTGTCAGTTGCAAAAAAATTAAGACTATCCCTACTTCCGCTGAGAAAAACTGTATGCAATGTCATTATTTTGAGAGTAAAATCTACAGTATACATCCTGAATTTGTAACACATAAAAGATAGTGTTTTTGTTTTTGTTTTTTTTGCTTTTGAATCAAAGCACCGGTTGGGAGACAAGGTGGTCTTTCTGGAATCTCCAAAAAAAAAAGTGTTCTTCACAACCTCCTGCAGTGTAGAAGAGTTAGCAATGAGCCAAACTATAAAACATACATCTTAAAGAGAGATGAGGATTATCTAGTCAGATTATTCCTGAGAGAAAGCAGCTGAGGAAGTTTTCTGTTTAATTACTGTTTCTAACTAGGTAATTGAGTAGAACTGCCGCTTTTCTTACAGAAAAGATACAGCAGAATGTTTTAAAAGTGCATGAAACTTACTGGACAACAAATTCTGACACACTGTTGTTAAAAAAATATTTTTTCTTTAAATAAATTAACAATTTAGATTACTTATGCTCTAATATTTTTTCACAAAGAGATTGAAACCTGCTTCTAAAGGAGGCTTTATTGCTCTCTAACAAAGGCATTCTGGAAAGCACAAGTGTTCATAACTCTTTAATAGAACTGTACCCTGAGCTTCAAGAAGCTTAATAGGAGTATGCATGTTTGCCCACATGCCAACCAGGAACAAGCCACAGTATTGGAAAAACACATTCTATGTCTTCCAAGAAAATTTGGCATATATTGTTTATGTGTGTGTGTGTGTGTGTGTGTGTGTGTGTGTGTGTGTGTGTGTGTGTGCTTTTTTAAACATACATGTGTCACAAATTTGTGAGTTTTGGGGACACACATATAAAAATTAAAAGGAGAATTAGGAGGAAGGACATAGAGTACATCATGGATTCCTGGGATTTGCAGAGTGAAGAATCCTATTTTAACCTTATCAAATCTATATAATGTAGAATACAATAACACAGAGGAAAGGACAATAATTCAGTGTCCCTTCAACTTCATGAACAAAACAGTGACTGGTGAAATCATTGACAAAAATGCTCCTTCCCACAAATAGCCATCACATTTTTTTCCCAAAGAATGTGGGAATTGCCTTTAAAAAGTCACAGTTTACAGGATTGTGGAGCTTTTCTTGCATAAGCCTATGCAGGAAGCTAGCAAATTGAGCCACAATAAATGACACAATGACTATATGCTACTACCATAAGCTTATGCAAAGTGACCCTTTGGGATTTTAAACAATATAATATCCATTGAATTGCAGGAGAATTCAACCTTGGTCCTGGTAGCAGAGTGTTAAGAAAAGTAATAAAATGAGTCTGTGAAAAGAATAAAAAACTGATGTTCCAAAAAATCATTTAGTAGATAAAAGTAAAATAACATGAAGAACATCTCAGACAGATCTTTATGCACAATTAACCATCCTTACCTAAAACTGATTCTGAACCCATCTTCCAAGGTTGTTCAAATTTGATCTCTGTCATTCTCAAAGCCATCCTGAAAGAGTCCAGCCCAGAATGATCTTCCTTCCAGCCTCTGGGCCTCCGCTCAACATTTCACAGATCAATCAAAGTGTTTATATGTTTAATTTCTCTCTCTTACTGCAAGGCTCTATCTTAAATAAATTGAACACATTGTGCATGATACTGTGTAGAGAATAATATTCAGAGAAGTAAAAACCAACAAATGACCTAACACTCATTTTAAAAGAGGTAGCAGTTATTTTTTTTAATCTGTATAATAAAGTCATTCTGTTAATATTCTCTTAGCTAGCATTGGCCCAGAGGTTATTACTGTACCAAATATGAGGAATAGTTCTATAAAGAAACTTTTACTGAAGAGCTTTCTTTCAATATTTATTGTTAAATTTATTGGGGTGACATTGAATATCAAAAATGACATTGGTTCCAGATGTACAATTGTACATTGTATTGTTTATGTGTTGCATTATGTGTATACCAATTAGAGGCCATACTCTTTCCATCAACATATTTTTGACTTCCACTTCTTTCTCTCCCACTGCAAATTTTGCTGATTCTCAGGTAAGCACTAAACTATTAACTTTTTCTGTGAGGTTTTGTTTTTATTTTTTTGAACTTTAAGTTTTATATCACACACATGCGTGAAGTAATATGGTTATTGTTATTTCTGACTGGCTTATTTCACTTAATGTGATGATGTCAAGGTCTATGCTTGTTGTCACGAATGGCAGTATTTCGTCTTTTCTTACATGTGAGTAATAGTCCATTGTGTATGTACCACAGTTTCTGTATCCAATCATCTATCAATGGTACTTTCATTGTTTCCATGACTTGGACACTGTGAACAGTGTGGAACAGCTTCATTTTATTAGTCTTTCTATTCAAATTTTTTTGAATATATTTGAAAATGTTTAACCGGTTGTTTAGACAATGAACTTTCTGCTTCTCCTAAGTATTTTACTTCAGACTGAAAGACACTTATTAATATTTGATGCTTTTCTGTCATTTAATATATTTCTGTGCCTTTATAAAAAAGACCTAGAAACACAATATATTTTTAGGCAGTTCATCTCCAGGAAGAGAATAAACTGATTAACCATAATTAAACTTTAAATAGCTCTCTTTTTCTTGTATTCTGAAAGAAGCATATTTTCTTCACATGCTTTAAGTCAGCAAATGTCATTGAATGTGTAACTAAAACCTAGGCAAGTCCTAATGTGCAAGAAGTGGCTTTGTAAGACCATGATGTCTTTAGGGCTGGAGACTGCACACATTCTTGAAATAAGAGAGCAGAGAACATTCCTGATCATGTAAACATAGCCCAGAAACATTTGCTGGAGGGCAGTAAGCAAATATCAGTGTCTTCTCTTCTAAAATTTATAATCTGGTTTTTCTAAAAATCTCATTTTTATATTTCAGAAAGATCTGATAAAAATAATTCATTAACAAAGGCCCTGGAATCTTGTTATTCATACTTGTACCTGGAATTTAGCTACATGTACTTCTATTTTTCAGAATAAAGTTTCTACAGACATTCTCACAGATATAGTAGGATTGAAAATATATTTAAAGAATCATTTATACATGTATTTATACATGTTTTCAAGTAACATATGAATTATTTAAGATTTTCCCATATTCCATATACTGTCTCATTGTTCTATAATGTCTCTAAATTTTTTCTTTTTGAATTTTGGCTACTATTTTTCTATTCAAAATGTTTATTAAGTTCACATTTTTCAAAATATATATTAACTTGGCTATCAAATGATTCATGTTCCACATTAACAGAGCTAAGTAAAATGAGTCATCTTTTAACATGACAAAAAACCTTGAGCCAAAATAAATCTCAGAGTGCAATTTCTTTGCCGAGATAGAGCCATGTACATCTGGCATGGTGCAACATGCCTGGCCTTAATCTCATGAAGAAACATGCCCTCTGTTCTACTGAAGTTGATATTGACTACACAGGTGAGAGTGCACACAGAAAAAAAGCAAAAATATTTGAAATCATGGAAGTGGACAATATAGAATATGCACCTTTCATCCACCAGGTCCATTTTTCTCATAGTGACCCAGTTCCTCAGATACACAGGGTGCATGCAAGCCATGAGATAGAAAGCAAAGAGGAAGGCTGTTCTTGCCCATAAGTATCTTGTAATTGGTGATTAAGGAATTCCTGGGTGTGACTGCAGTGTGGAAACAGTGTCTCTTCAGCTGTCTTCAAGAACCATGATGTGAGATGGTCCTCTGAGAATTTCCATAACTTCTCAATCAATCTGATACTCTACATGTTAATAAGGATGTCTATAGTTCTACAATCTGAACACCTGACAATCCAGAGGTCAGTATTATTGCCAAAACAAAAGAGTGGGAGCTAGGTTACTTGGGTGGTTCTAGCAAAGTCTGTTACGACTACAAGGCACACATATAATAATAAAGAAGCCTGGAATTTCCCTGTCTAGGGGTTCTATAAAAATGAAGGTCTTTCTGCTAGGTAAAGATTCCTGAGGCCACATATATTTCCAATTAAATTATGTAAAAGAGCTGCTTCAGTAAACTAGTCAGAGAAATTTAACCTTATAATTACCATTAGAAATTCTATGAGGTTCTTGAAGTATGAGTTATTTGATTTTTGTAAGATCAGTCAGACAATTATTCATCACTGACTGAACATTACCCTAGGAGAAAATTCAACTAGGCAGGAAATGGAAAACACAGCTCTTATTTTTCAAGAATTTACCATGAGAGCAGAAGTAAATGAAAATGGGAAAATTTGATATAGTTGACCAATCACTGAGTTCAGAAAATTACAAATTAGAGAATCCTATTAATAACAACTACACATGTGAAATATTTTCTTGACATAGGACAATATTTCAGCATTTTTAAATGGTGGGAGAGAAGGTGATTGAATAGACAAGGAGTGTTAGTTTAGTCATCTTATAGAAGCAAAGTTTTCAAAGAATAATACATTTTCAAGGAGGTGAAAGAGTTGTCATCTTTGTAATTTTCTACAAAGGAGCTGGTCCTGCTGCTAGTTACACTCAACCTTTCTAATTTGTAAAGCAGCATGGCACCACAGAAAGAAAAGTCATACATAAAAATGAGACCTCATTCTGTCATTTCATGTGAGTCAAATTTGGTTCATTCTCTCTCACACTTTGAAATAGCGATTACAGTTTTATTCAGCTGTAAGGCATCAAATGAGACCTTCAAGAGAGTTTTTAGAAAGATAAGAGAGATTATCTTTATGGGATTTTAAATTAAACCAACAAAGATAAAATAAGTCAAACACAGGCTTAGAGCTTTGCCAAGGAAACATTTAGGGGAATAACATGAGTGGATTAAAGGAAACAGTGCCTGGACAAGAAGTTGATAGTGGTCCTAAAGAATAACTGGGTTGAAAAATAACAATCTGACACAACCTGGCTGAAGTAGAGTTCTGTAGATTTTTTTTTTTAATTTGCAGGGGTGGGGGTATGTGGGTAGTTCCCTGGCTGGGAATCGAACCTAGGCTGCAGCACTGACAGTGCCAGCCCTGAAGCCCCAAGCCACTACACCACCAGGGAACTTCCGAGTTCTGTAGATTTGAAGAAAAAAATGAGTTCTTACACCAATGCAGTGGACACTGGAAAATGCCCTATCAGTATTTCTGTGTGCACCATGGATCTTCTGGGCCATAGCCCTTTGCAGGAGTTGAAGGCCTCTGTCTGTGACTACTGCTATGACTTTCTGGATAACTTCCTGAGGAAAATTCTTAATTTCAATAAACATGTTTTCAAACTACTTAAGTATAAATTCTACTGGGAAGAGGATAATGATTAGAAAAGATCTCAACAGCTGTTTATGAATCGGAAAATTAATGTTATCAGTAATTAACTCAGGGGAGTATTTTGGTTTGAACATGAGTCATTACTTTGTATTTAGTGTGAGAAAGTCAGAGTAAACTTGAATAAATGCATTTACCTGCTGTTTCTTTCTTTCTTTTTGTTAAATTCATTTTTATTGTTAGACTTATTGGGGTGACATCTGTTAGCAAGAATTACATAGGTTTCAGGCATACAACTCTACAGTGCATTGTCAACTTGATGTATAATCAGTTCACCACTTAATGTGACTTCTCTTTCCATCACCTTATATTTAGCTTCCCCCCC
>PVJL010006278.1:12480-40823 GCA_004026885.1 Lyroderma lyra | reverse complement strand
CAGGTCCATCCATTTTGCTGCAAATGGCAATATTTAATCTTTTCTTATAGCTGAGTAATATTCCATTGTGTATATGTACCACAGCTGTTTCTTTCTAAATATACTTCATGGCAGTTTGTTTAAAATATTTTCACTTGGGTTCTTTTCAAATTATTTTAGAATTTTCTAAAGAGATAAATCTTATGAGACCAAATGGACCACCCTCAGTTTTTACACGTGATCATTCTGTTCAAGTTATTTACACATTCAAATTCATGTTCATTTAAATGACGCTTTTAATGAAATTCATTACAATAATTTACAATAGATTAACATAGGCAAATTCCAATAAATGGACATAAAATACATATTCATAGAGACTATAATGCGACAGAAGTGTATTAGGTTTGTTATTTTTTAATTATTTTTTAGTATTTGACCATAAACATACTGAAATTATTTAAATACTTCAAAGTTTATTTGTGTATTTACAAGACATTTACCTTTCAGTTTTAATTAAAATAATAAGAAATTATGTATTATTGTTCGTGGAAAAGAAGTCACTCTCAAAACAAGGCACTTTTTTATAGTTTTAGTATTGGAAAGTTATTGGTATTTTCTTCTCACATTTAGCCACTGATCTTCCACATCTTTTTTATAGAAGAGACTTTATTCTTCATTTTAAAAATCAAATATGGTTTAAAGCTAAAGTAGGAATTAAAGTAATTTAGCTCTAGCAGTATTTGTCCAAATGTTTTCTCTGAAATATAAAACAATTAGGTGGCAGAAGTTAGAAACTGTAGGGCAATGATCTTCTCTTAAATAATGAGATGCTGTGCTGCTGCATCATCCAATCTGATTTGTAACTTAGGAGAGCTCATATCCCACAATGGCAATTTCTTTGGGGACATGGAGAAATCTTGGCGACCTTCTCTCTGTACTCTTGCAATACTTTCTAAGAGTTAGAGCATACAGTTGATTCTCCTTCAGAGTAATCAATAAGCAAAAAGTTTTGACTTGGGACTTGATAAGCCACATGTGTTATATTAAAAAAAAATGTGGCTAGGACGACTGAAGTGAGGTTTGGAGTTTTCTTTTTAAATACATTTTTGGTTCCTCACTTGGTCTCTAAGATCTGGACTGCCCAATTGAGAGTTGGGACCTGGCTAATGTACTAATGTAAAGTGGTACAGGGTTCCCACAATTCACTATATGCAAAAATCTTCTATCCACCCTCACAACACTCTCTCTCTCTCTCTCTCTCTCTCTCTCTCTCTCTCTCTCTCTCCCCTTTACTTCAATGGTGTTCTTTATAAGTCCTGGGAGAAAAAACACTTTCATAAAGCTGTGTTGACTATAGCAGCAGTGGCAAGATTTTGTGGCTGTGCTAGTGTTTTGAGCCTCAGCTCCCAGGTTTCAACTTCAGCCCACGTTTCATATTTCCCCCTGAGCATTTGTGGCACCATTGCTGGATTTATGGGACAGCAGCACCTCCAAAAGGCTCTTCCAGGACCTTTGTGTTAGAGCCCTGGTGTAATGTGGTTTTTGCTAGAGTCCTGTCTGATAAAGCAAATCTAAAGGGTAGATGCCATTTTTATCTCAACCTCCTATCCCCACTAAGGCAAGCTTGAGTGCTGCAGCCCAGTGAAGTTTTTTCTTTTGATCCCCAGACCAATGGCTGGGCAGTCCATAAAGTAGCTAGAGAAGGAGGTACTTCCCCATTTAACACACCTGTGGCCAAACCCCCAGTTCTTCAGAGGTACTGCCTTTGCTATGCAGTTACACTAGTGGTCTTTTTTTTTAAAATTCATTTTTATTGTTAGACTTATTGGGGTGACATCTCTTAGCAAGGATTACATAGGTTTCAGGCATACAATTCTATAGTGCATTGTCAACTTGATGTATAATAAGTTCACCACCTAATGTGACTTCTCTTTCCATCACCTTATATTTAGCTCCCCCCTCCTCTCCCACCCCCTCCCCTTTCTCCCCTCCCTAACCCACTCGTCCCCAAATAAACATTAAACTATTGATTGTGTCCATGGAATTTCACTCATATGCGGAATATAAAACTGAAAGCAAAGAAAAAAAGAAATGAACAAAGAAAAGACACTAGTGGTCTTTAGCCAAGACCCCTCAGTCTCTCACACACCACCTTTTAGGCCTGGTCCAGCGACTTAGGGTGAGGTACTCATGGGGTTCTAAGTTAAAAAAATAGACTGGCCTCAGACCCAACTGATTCCCAGAATCCCTGTCCTGTTAGGAAGTTCATGGAGAGCTCAGAAATACTTTTTAGTGTTCTAGAAACTTCTGTCTAAAATAAAATCTATGGACATTTGGGAGGACCATATCTTTATCTTCCTCTAGAGCCCCAGCAAACTCATGAACACTAAACAGAGTTGTCTGTCAGGGCAAGCACCAGTAAACCCAAACACCACGGTATGTGGGCCCTTCATGTACAGTTTTTTGGGGTCAGCTCAGAACCTTCCCCTTTAAACTGGCAGGCCGAGAACAGGTGGAGGCCTGCCTGGCCCTCCCATGTTGTAGCCCAGATCCAGGCTTTTTGGCTCCCAGTTTCAAAAGTTTCCTCTGTGGCACTGCCATACCTGCTGCAGCCACCACAGTATCTAGTTCTGGGTCCAGACAGCAATACCACATGAATAGCTGCACTGTTGTGCACCATCAGGCAGCACATTGGAAACTGTTGACAACTATATATTAGCCCTTGTTGAATATATCTGTTTTCCACACATTCAGTGTGAGATCACTTTAGGTAACAGGTGGTTACTATGGCTGAGAAGTTTGACTTTCACTACTGCAGAAATCTCCTGCAAGGGAGGACATACGTAAAGAAGGACAGCCACCACCAGAATTGCTACCAGAATTGCTTTGACAATTTTGTGCCAACACCTGTATGAATTGCAGCAAGCCCATTTTTGCAGACTCCAAAGAGTTGCACTATAAGAACAGCTACTGGAACAACACTCACTTTTGTTGTACCAAGTGCCTACACCCCTCAGCTAGCAAGACACTTGTGGCTGAAAACAGCTAAATTCTGTGCAACAAGTGCATGGTGGAAGACTCCGTCAATTTCAAAGGCTGCTACAAGCCATTTGTTGCTGGACATTGGAATGTGGAGTACAATGGAATCCTCTGGCACAAAGACTGCTTCAACTGCAGCAACTGTAAAAAAATCATTGAAACTGGAAGCTCAATTTCTAAAGTGTAGGAGTTCTACAGCATGACTTGCAAAAAGGCCAAGTTTGCCAAACATTTCATGAACTGCAACAAGGTTATCACATGTGGCAGAATCACTTACCATAATCAACTGTGGCATGCTGAATGCATTGTGTGTGTTACCTGCTCTAAGAATTTGCCTGGGTAGCCTTTCACCACTATTAAGAACCAATATTACTGTGTGGATTGCTTCGAGAATTTTGTGGGTCAGAATTGTGCTGGATGCAAGAACCCCACCAATATATGTTATACGTGTTCCAGTATGGTGACTTTTGAAGAACAACTCTGGCATGACTACTGTTTCCACTGCAAAAAGTGCTCCTGAACTTGGCCAAAAAGCTCTTTGTTTTCCATCAGGAGCAAGTATTTTGCCCTGACTGTGGCAGCAGTGGTAGTTTCAAAGGGGCAGCCTTCCTGAGGTATCTCTTTCTGCAGTGTACAAAAAGTACCAGGAAGCCCTTACCTAATCCATCAGATAGTGGAAGAGATGGGAATGAGACCCCAATTTGTGAAGCCCCTACAGAAAGTGGGTGAGCCTTAATTTTTATGCCACAAAATCAACAGGGTAGGGAGCTGAGGTAAGGAGAGTATTGTGTGTGTGTGTGTGTGTGTGTTGGTTTCCAGGATGGGAATTGAACCCAGGCCACTGCATTAAGAGTGCTGAAGCCTAGCCACTACAACACCAGAGAATCCCCTAAGGAGAGATTTGAGGCATGGGTCTAAGGACTCAGGGCTTTGGTGATTTGGGAGAACATAGAAAAATGAGGTCCTGAGATATGAGTGAGGTGTGGAGCAGGGCTGAAGACCAGGGACAACTAAGAACTTGAAGAACATTGTAAGGCCAGAGCACCTTGATGACACTGTGAGGTGGGGACTAGGGCTCATCTACATTCTGTAGGGATTCCAGATTTGGGATCAGGTCATCATCTCCGCCACTATCTGAAAAAATTAGGTAAGGGCTTTCTAATACTGCTAGCACATTGTAGGAAAGGATATCTTGGGTGAGCTGCCTCATCAAACTTTCTTATGCCTCCAGCCCTGGGGGAGTCCAGTCTGGTTCCTATATTTAAGCACCTGTTTCTGACTGGTATCATGGGATGCTCTCTGCCTGCCACAAGCTCAAGGGTGATGTGGCTAGTCAGCAGAGGCCAGCCAGTCCTCAGACTAAACAACTGAAGAGGCTGCTTGGCAGATGAGGGCAAATGGTCCTCTCTGTGTACCCAAGTCTTTCAGAAAACCAATGGGAATTGGCTGACTGAGAGCAATGGCCAGTTTCTGAAAAACTCTGCTAGCAGTTGCAGCCAAGGCATGCCATACATGCCCAGCTGCTGTATGAATTTTCCACTCCTGAGTGTCACTCTCCTGCTAGTTATGGGGTTTGGTTCAAAGGACAGATTGTTTACAAACCCAGACCCACATACTTTTCTGACTGCACTCCATCATTCCAGTCAGGGAGCCCAATGCAACAAGAAAGTCAGTGGAATTGAGGTGTGACAAGTAAACTGGGCAAAGGAATTGTCTTGGCTTTTACAATCAAGATAAATCTTACATGTGGCCTTTTGTAATCTGATACACAGTTGTCAATGCAACCTTAAATTAAATGATTTCCCCATTAGTCTAGCTTTTATGTACCTGGCATTTCACATTTTAGGGCTCTTGCAGTGAGAATATGAGAAATTTGTACACTTAACTATACTATATTGTATGCATTTAATAATCATTCCTAGAGGTTCAATAAGAAAGGCCAATGGGGAAATAATATAATAAATGTCCTGTGTTCTATGACTTTCTCCTACTATTATGCTGTTATTTCACATTTATGTGATGTTTAAACATTTTGACTTTGTCTTTTAAAAGTAGACTTCATTTGATGCTCCATAACCAGCACAGAGAGAAGAGAACTGGAAGGGAGGCATGGGAAAATTAAGAAGAAAACACAGACACACACAGAGACATAACAAATAGCTGATGGGGACACAGAGGCCCTTCATATCTGCAGCAGGTTTATTTTATATCCCAAGAACAACAGAGGGTGTAACTTCTGAATTGCAAAATTTGTTGCCCACCCCTATTCTTTCTTCCTGTTTACAATTCCTCTGCCTTTCAGGCAATGTTGCTTTCCTCCTTCCTCTTAGCCAGCCAAAAACCATATCCTGAGCAATGTTCTTGTTCACCAAGTTTTAGGCAGCCTTGCAAGTCCCCTGAATCTCAAATTCCAAGTACATTGGCAACCTTGCTAAACCCATTTTCTCTGAATAGACCAGGCCTCTGGCTTAAACACTCCCCACATATTTCATTCTTTTTGTTTGTTTTTTAAAAAGAGTTGGTGGTATCAATGCTGTGACACTGCGGCAGGGTGAGTCTCATCGGATGGGTCCTGAGATCCCCCAATTCTTTGTGTTTTTCTCACATTCTCTTGAGAGCCATGATCCCCACTGTCATTGCCAAGGTATCCAGGCAGGGCAGGCTTCGGCGTGGTACACCCAATTGAAAAAATACATGCGGAGCTGACGTGGGGGACCATAAACACACCAGCAAGCAAGCAAGCTATTTTATTGTACACCTGGGACTATATATACGTATTCAAACAAAAGTGGCATCTTGCCGCATCTGCCCAGTAGCAATTGTTTAGGTTTTTATAGTTACATAAGGCAGTACATGCACAGTAAATGTCAGCCCCAGGAATTCCTCGACCCCAGATATGGACTGATTATACCAAGGTCAATCCTGTGTGGCATGCCTGGCTTTAACCCTTTACAATGGGCTTCACTTTAACCCTCTGGGGACTGACATTCTTCCCCTACAGAGCCGAAGCACAGGATTTTTTCTATAATGCATATCCTTGAGCCCACAGCCCACAACAGCAATATAGGGAACAGGAAAAGACCACCAGATTGCTAGCAATAATTGCTAGGATCATTAGTATCCACCGCCAGGTGGATCCTAAGGAATTTCACCAAGAGGTTAATGGGTCTTCTGTGGAGGAGGCAATGTCTTGTACTTCTGTGTTCATCTCAGCCAGGGCTGTCTGAATGTGCTCAGTGTGATCTGGGATATATGCACAACATTTCACATGTAAAATAGTACATGTGCCACCTTGGGTTGCTGTCAATATATCTAAGGCCCTCCAATTTTGCAGCACAATTTTACGCATTTGGGCTGTTTCATCCAATAACAGGCTTAAGGCCTATTTAGTGGCATTCAGGGCTTGAGCTGTGTGTACTGCTAAAGCTTTTATTTGTAATTCTACATCTATGACAGCAACTCTGGGCAGGGCCAGAGCAAAAGGGTAGAACCACCAAGTGGCTCTACGTTGGTGATGCCAGGGGTGATACACAGCATCCCAATTAGTAGGCAATTGAGGGAGGGTCACCAGTACTCAACCAGGAATGTAAGGGCGACCACATGTACATAAGCCAGTCCACTTTGCAGGTAAATAAAGCCATCCATAGTGTCCACAAACCCAGAGGTATCCAGCTGGAAGGATATCTGTGGGATGAATGCCAGCATATCTGGCCCCATTCCACCAAGTGTGAGGGGTCAGCACATGGGTAACATTTTGACAGAAGTGTGAAGGTACCCAACCAGCAATATGATTAGCAGCTGAGAGATGTTCTATACATAACGGGTCTTGTTCCCATACTTCCACGTGTTCCCCCACCATCCAACTCCACCCATTAGTCATTGTATAACCAAACAGAGGGGTTGGTTATTATGGTCCTTGCGGAGCAAGTTGTCCACTGCCCAGAGACGTTGGTCCCATTCAGCAGTGCTACTCCATGTACATAACCATGCCCAGTTGTTTACTGAAGCCAGGTGAATCCACCACAGAAGTCCCTCAGCTACCTCCACCGGTATTACTGTGCAGATCCAGCGGTGGGAAACATTGTGCACCTGAGCAAAAGTATGTTCCCAGGACAGAATACTAGTGCCTGCTTTTAGCCTGGGTGGTAGGACAAAGCAGATAGTGACACCATTAAAGGAAGATCTTTACCCTCAGGTAAAATACAGGCAATATGTCCATCTTGTGACAACAATATGGCTGGTAAGGTTTTTGCCCCTGTTCGTGGCTTCTGTAACAAAGACCGCAACCAGCTTTCTACTGGATACCTTGATTGGATGGTTACAAGATTAGGACTTGTTATGGCCTCACAGGCCAAAAGGGCAGCATAAATAGCAGCTACCAATTTCTCTATGAGGGAGTAGCGGGCTTCCGCCCCTTTTCACAAGTGAGACCAGAAACCAATGGGCACTTTACGTGTCCCATGTTTCTGCCACAAGCCCCATCCAAACCCATGATCATCCACTGACACTGTTAAAATGAACGGTATAGTGGTGTCAATCACCCATTGCATTTGGGCTTGAGCCACTGACTACTCGGTGGCTACAAATGACTGCTCTATCTCTGGGGTCCAATCCCAAGTTTCCACTTGCTGTATCAGGGGGTGCAAAGGGTGAGTTAAAGTGGCTAAATAAGGAATAAATACCCTCCAGTAGCCGAACAAACACAAATAGGTCTGCAATTGCTTCACTGTTGTCAGCCGGGGATATGCCTGTATCTTATCTATGACTGCCTCTGGCATAACCTTAGTCTTACTTGACCAGACGACTCCCAAAAATTTGACAGACAACCCAAGCCCTTGGACCTTGTCTTCGTTGACATCCCACCCCCAGGTTTTCAGGGTTTCTCGTAGACTGGTGGCCGCAGTCTCGAGCTCTGCAAGAGAATCAGAGGTTAGCATTATATCATCAATATAATGGAACAGATGTACCCCGCTGGCTTCCACCAGGTGGCCACGTCCTGAGCCACCAGTCTGTGGCACAGGGTGGGACTGTGCAGATATCTCTGGGGAAGCACCAGGAAAGTCCATTGTCATTTTTCCCACATGAAGGTGAACTGCTCTTGAGTCTCCAGCGCTATATCTAATGAGAAAAAGTCACTTTTCAAATGAACAACACAGTGATACTGTTCCAGTTCATGTGTGAGTTTGTCCATAAGATCCATGACATTGGGCACAGCTGCATGCAATGGGGGCGTCATTTTGTTCAGTTCCCAAAAGTCCATAGTCATTCTCCAGGAGCCATCAGGCTTTTTTGCTGACCGTACAAGATAATTGTAAGGGCTATGTATTGGGCAGATTATCTGGGCTTCTACAAGCTTGAGAATGGTACAATCGATCTCTTCATGCCCTCCTGGTAGCTGACATTGCTTTGTATGCACAACACTGGCAGCCTGGGGCAATACCAATGGGGCATGATGGTGTTGCCCCCAAACAATAGTCTTTACCACTTGTGTAAGCAGGTGAAATTCTCCCATCGTCGTCAAAATTGCCAGTACTTGCAGCACATCCATCCCTAGAATATATTCTGTTATAGGGAAGATATAGACTTTATAGTCTTGTGGGGGCAATCATCCTATGCTCAGGGTCACAACTGCTTGTTTGACCGGTATCATCTGGCTTCCATATCCCTCCATGGTGGCTGTAGGACTGGTAAAGCGATCCAGATTTCCATACAGCAAAGTGCTATCGGCTCCAGTGTCCACAAGGGCTAGTACCTACGGCACATTATGGGGGGAACAAGTAAATAGCAAGTTCAACATATGGCTTCCGGTCGCCCTCAACTGGGTACCTTGGCCAGACCCCCTAGTCTGGGTAAAAATCAGTCAGTCTCAACTCCCAAATTGGGAGTGTGACAACTGGCAGGAGAGTAAACTTCTGTTAGGTTTCAGCTGCTTCCACAGAGCCAGCAGCACTCCCATAGGCGATGTTCTATTTTCTCTGCAGCTACTCCCACAGCTAATAGGTGAAACCACATCTCCTTTTGGCTCACTCTCACTGCAGGCTGAATGCCACCCTTTTGAGCACCTTTTTTTTTGGGCATCCTTTGAGTTGTGGCCCCTTGGGGCCCTGCAGTGGCCTCGCTTGACTGCCTTTTTTTTTTTTGCTTCACTTCCATATTCCCCAATCAAGCTAGGGTGGTTGTTACTTCATGCCCTGCCAATCTATATAGGGAGACAGAAGAGCCGCCATAGTCCCGAAACTTTCTGGGGATCCTCATGCTGGGATGAGGTCCTTCATCCTAGTGGTGAAAACGTCGTTATCGGGACTATTGTAGGATACCCCAAACACGATCTGTCTCATGCCCATATCCTGTATGATTTGCACTAGGTCCGAGTACGTGTTGATTACAGTCTCAGGCAATTCACCGGCATCTGCCCAAATCGTTCGGGCTGCTGCCATTAACCAATTGATCAGGGCATGATTCCCTACATCATGGTTAGTATGGGAAATAGTTTGTAGCCTTTGCCTCAAAGAGGGGAGTACCATTATGGAAGCCAGTTGGGACATTTCATCAGGGGACAACTCTGTTTCTTCCGTCCCCTCATCCCATAATCTCAATAGCCAGACTGGTACCATTTCACCCAACCTTTGTTGTACCTCCTTCGTCAATTCCCATAATTCAGCGGGTGAGTATGCACTCATTATCACATGGTGCTTGTCCTGGGGGGTCCCTCTGGCTGACCCCTCGGCTTCATTTGCTGCTGTAGCTCGACTTTCTGTTGCTCTAAGAGGCAAGCCTGCAATACAGATATTGGTCTATCTGCCATGGAGAACTGTAGAGAGTCCTCTGAGCCCTGCCGCATATGTTCATTAACCGCCAGGCGCTCTTCCAGCATTTCCTCTCGGTGCTACAACTGGCATACCTGTAGAGCTTGCTCCTGTATCTCCTGACTGGTGTGGCACAGCACCACCAGAAACATCCAGGCTACCCGGTCGGCCACCTTCCTGTGTGCCAGTTGGCTCCATAGATTCCAGTGCCTTTTTGATATCCTCAGGTGTTGGCCTAATTTCATCCCAATCTTCCAGAGCTCTTCATGTGGCCAGATACGTGGCCACTGGGTACCATAGGGAGGTGGGACGCCACATTTCTTCGACCCAGGGACCCTCAGAGATGCTGGGGGGTAGTACTCACCTCATTTTTTGGACTATGCCAAATGTCATTGCCAAGGTTTCCAGGCAGGGCAGATGTCAGCAGTGGTACACCCAATTGAAAGAACACATGCGGAGCCCACATGGGGGACCATAAACACACCAGCAAGCAAGCAAGATACTTTATTGCACACCTGGGACGATATATACGCATTCAAACAATAGTGGCATTTTGCTGCATCTGCCCAGTAGCTGTTGTTTAGGTTCTCATGGTTACATAAGACAGTACAGGCACAGTAAATGTCAACCCCAGGAATTCCTCAACCACAGACATGGACTGGTTATACCAAGTTCAAGTCTGGGCGATGGGCCTGGCTTTAACCCTTCACAGTGGGCCTCTCTGTAATTCTTTAGAGCGGGACTGGCTTTAAAACTCTGGGGACTAACAGGAATGATACAATTAACAAGCATAGATTTACTTCCACTAAGATAATAAGCTAAAGTCTAGCAAACCAAAATATGTTTAATCATCACATATCACATACTTTAGAATGGCTATTGAGGCTGGAGATGGGACATTTTAGAAGTACAATCAGCAGACCCAGATTACAAGGTCTTCTCTAAGTGATTAACTTAAACTGGGCCAGAGAATATCTGGGAGTCACAAGCTCTGTCAGACACATTCTCCTCAATGGTGGGATGAGTATTTTGGAGTCCATGCTTAACCAATCTCTCCGGTACCCAAGTAGGTTATAAATCTCCTTCTGGAAAAACACAAACAAACCCTCTTCCCCACATTAGTACTGGATCTTGCCCCAACAATGACCAGTAGCCACATCTTTCCACAATATTTTGCCTCTTAGTGTTTTTAACTTTTCATAACCCTGCTCTATTTTTGTTGGAGTAGCAGATCACAGCAAGGGGTTTTCATGATCCTCAGGTAAATGAGAACATATGAACCAATGGTTCAGACATTTCTGTATTAACATCCACAAGGTGAAGGCTTGTATAGGAGTCTTTTCAGGTCCATCAGCTACATACGGATAACGTAACCATTTCCCCACTTTTCTCATATCTGATTGTTAACAGTTCCCTCTCTGGGAACCAAGGACAAACTCTTTGCACAAAATCCAAAAATTCTAAAAGCTGGCGCCTTACAACATTACTGTCTTTAGCTTGCAACATACATTTTAATTTATCTACATAGAGATCCCTCTCCTTAGATCCTGAATGTCCCATATTTTATACTCTGCTTTCATAATGTGCTCCCACCTACCTCAGTTGTCAAAAGCTGATGGCTTTTAACACATTTTTTAATAGCGTATGACTTCCAGGAGCCTTCCCTCACCTGACACTTAGAGTTCCTCCATACCCAGCTGCCTGTTTGGGTGGCACTTGCTTCATGACCTGCATGGGGAGAACAGAACTGGAGGGGAGGTCACAGGGAATTAAGAACACACAGACACACACACACAAACATAACAGATAGCAAAGCTGGGACAAGCTGCTTTCTTGTGCTCTGATAGAGACACAGAGATTCTTCAGGTTTGTAGCAGGTTTATTTTATATCCCAAGAACAACAGGGAGTGTAACTTCTTAATTACAAAATAATGTTGATCACCCCCATCCTTTCATCCTGCTTATGATTCTTCTGCCTTGCAGGCAATGATGCCTTCTTCCTTCTCCTTAGCCAGCTGGAAACCACATCCTGAGTAGTGATATTGTTCATCAAGTTCTGCACAGCCCTGCAAGACCCTTTAACCTCAGATTCCAAGTACGTAGGCAGCCTTGCTAAACCCATTTCCTCTCAATAGAACTGGCCTCTGGCTCAAATGCTGCCCTCAATTTGATGTCCAGATAATATTTTTAAATGAAAGAAAAAGGAATTCTTTAGCTAGAAAGTCTTAATTCAAATAAATTTAAGCAAACTTTCTTAGCTTATGTACCTTTAATGCATTACCTATTCCTTTTAACAAAATTAAGAACTCAGTCTACCACTTGTTTCTAGATTTCTCGAAACAGTATACCAAATGATTTAGTAACAGGAGTCAATTTTCAATTTCTTCATCAGAAATACAATTTCACCAGGTGTGGAGTAAACTGCTACATCTGCTGCTGAGGAGTGCTAAGACAGGCAACATCTTGCTATCTCTATATGTAATAGAGGGAAGCTTGCAAACTTAGCTGGTTCTCATATTTGAAGTGAGTCCTATAAAATAATCTTGGTGATCTAACTCGATCTTGACATCTCTGATGAAGCTTTGATAATCTACAGAGTCCCAAATAGGTGAAAAATAAACCCACAATCAGAGAGAGCAGTGAGTGTGTTTGCTCCAGTTCAGAAACCAGTGATACCTACTGTCATGTTGCTTTACCTTAAGAGGTAAGTTTCACAGTGATCACAACATTAAAAAAAATTCAAGTCCTTTAAAAATAAAGTGTTTGTGTGTTCCCATTTCTTTGAGATGTTCAGGAAAATAGCTTGAGGAAATAATTAAAATTGCAAATAAAGATTAATTGTAATTTTATTTTCAGTTCCTTGTTGCATTAAAATAACAAATCTTTGAACTACAAGGTTCCATTGTTTGTTTCAGTCGAACCAATTAAAATTTTCAAGCTACAATAGCTGCCAATGTTAGTAATTGTTTTACTATGTATTTTCTACAGTAAAATTGTTTTTTGTTTTGTTTTTGTTTCTGTTTTTTATTTTTTTATTTATTTATTTATTTTTTTTTTGGTATAAGGGTAGTTCCCTGGTGGGAATTGAACCCAAGCTGCAGTGTTGACAGTGACAGCACTGAAGCCTTAAGCCACTACACCACCAGGGAACTCCCTTTACAGTAAAATTGCTGAGGTAAAATTATCAGAATTGGAGAAATGCTCTAAACCCATAAACATGTTTAGTTATGAATGTTACAGTGTTTGGAAACTCTAATTCAAACTCTGTCTAAATTACTTTTAATTACTGTTTCTGAAAGTCAGCCTTAATGTCTGTAGGATTATTGTATTGTTTCTGGTAAAACAAAATGTTGAATTTTTAATTTATATCTAAAATTGGACATATTAAAGAAGCTATATAATTGTAGTTTGTTCTAGCTTTTTTACAAGTCTTTCAGATTAAATAAACAAATGTAATAAAATAATCATTATATACATACATGAATTGTTAGTAATTAAAATATAAAATATGGAAACAGATTACGTATACTGACAAGAAAGCCAGTCTATATTTTCAGACCTATCTTTCAAATTTATATCTTTAAAATAAAATACCATTCTGTTTTTCAAAGTTGATTGAATGCCCCATGATCACATACATATTTCAATTAATTAAGCAGTGAGAAAGAAAAATATCACAATATATATTTCAGTTTTTTAGAGGTGCTGTTTAAGAAAATAATTAAAGTTCTTAAAGTATCAGCTGACTTTAAATACAGACATGCAATGTATTTGTCATATTAAGCTATGTACATTTGCTTGAGAAAACATATTATCTGAAAAACTTGCACAAACATTTTCATAAAATACTTGTTCTGAAGACTTTGACTCTTTGGTAAAAAGCTAATCATGAGAGAGAAGACAAGATGGCGACTGGAGAGGAGGTCCCTAAAGCCTCTCCCACAAAACACAATTGAACAGCTGTCCAGGAGCCAAGAAAGAGGACCCTGAGTGACAAAACAGCTGTTGAGAAATCCACAAATCACAAGTAAACACCTGAAGGTTGGTGAGAAGGGGTCGAGCTGGGGAGAGGGAAGGGAGCAGAGACTGCAACAGGATCTCAGCAGCGCAGTTAGGAGGAAGGGAGAGGCCATGCGGGAGCCGGGCTTTGGAACTTTAGAGCAGTAGAAGGGCTGAGCAAGGACTCTGAACTGCAAAGATAACACCCCAGCTTTAAGCCCCCTGGAGACATAGCCAGGGCTGCAGTTCCTGTTCCCAGCACGCTGCAAAGGCGACCCTGCTGTCTCTGTCCAGGCCCACAGATTTGGACTTATGGAGCGGGCACTTCCTCCTGCACCCCAGGGTTCTGAAAGCAGTGTGACCCTGTAGAGAGCCAGGCGCTGAATCAGGGCTGGGAAAAAAGACTGATTTGATAGCATTCACCCCAGGGAGCAGAGACAAGCCCTGAAACAGCTTCCCCAGCAAAGGGCAGAAGGCAGAACAGCCTTTGGAATGCCTTTTGTTGGCCTCTCTCCCGGATATATGCGCATAGCCTCCAATCGCAGTAGGAGATCAGAAAAAAGAAACAAACAGCCCCTTCTCCCCAAAACTTGACCCCCAGTGCCACCTAGTGTCTGCCCTACAGCAAGACACCACGAAAGCAATAATCTGGGCACTGAACATAAAGCCCTCATGTCAAAGAGGAAGAATCCAGTGGACAGGATGAATTCCTTAAAAACTAAAACTCCTCAGAAAGAACATGAAATTTATCCAGAAGACAGCTTGTTAGAACTGCAAGGGTCGGATTTAAGTGACAGAGAATTTAAAGCAGATATTCTAAAGGCTGTGAGAGAAATGAAAACCTATTGGCAGAACACCATAGCTGAGATAAATAATATAAAAAAGGATATAAACAACATAAAAAAGGAACTCTGTGAACAAAAAGAACAATTTAACAAAGAAATTCAAAAATAAGAAAGATTGAGACGGAAATACGAGAAATAAATAATATGATAAAAGAAGTGAGAAATGAAATAACTGCAATAGGAAACAGGACCAACCAGATGGAAGAAAGAATTAGTGACATTGAAGATCAGAACATGAAAATAGCTTAAAAAGAGGAAGAGAGGGAATATAGAACCAAAAGGATTGAAAGAACTCTGCAAGAAATATCCGACTCCATGAGACAAAACAACATCAGGATAATAGGAATAGAAGAGGAAGCAGAGCAATCTACAGAGAGAACACTGAAACAAATCATAGATGAGAATTTTCCAAACCTATGGAAAGATCAGGAACCCCAAGTTCAAGAAGGAAATAGGTCCCCCAGATACCTGGACCCTAACAGATCTTCTCCAAGACACATGGTACTAAAGATGTCCAAAAGTAAGGACAAAGAGACAATTCTCAAGGAGTCATGGAAAAAAAGAACTATAAACTTTAGAGGAAAACCCATCAGGCTGGCGTCAGATTTCTCAGCAGAAACTCTACAAGCCAGGAGAGAGTGGAATCCAATATTCAAAAATTTAAAAGAGAGAAACTTCCAGCCAAGAATAAATTATCCAGCAAAATTATCTTTCAGATATGAAGGTGGAATAAAGACCTTCTCAGACAAGCAGAAGCTGAGGGAATTTGCCAGCACGAGGCCAGCACTCCAAAAAATACGGAAGGAGGCTTTTCAGCCTGAAACAAAACATCAGGAAAAATGGAACAAAGTTGGGGCAACAAGAAAGAAACAAAAATAAATAACAAACACACAATCAGAAAGAAATAAATATTGGCCACAGGAAATCCTCTCATATCAATAATCACTCTAAATGTTAATGAACAGAACTCACCAATAAAAAGACACAGAGTAGCAGAAGGGAGAAAAAACAGAACTCATCCATATGCTGTCTCCAAGAAACACACCTCAGCTGTAAGGACAAACACAGACTCAGAGTGAAAGGATGGGATACAATACTCCAAGCAAATGGTAACTAAAGAAAAGCAGGAGTGGCCATACTGATATCTGATGAAATAAACATCAAATTAAAAAAGATAGTAAAAGACAAACATGGTCATTACATAATGATGAAAGGCACAATGCAAGAACAAGAAGAGTTGACACTAATCAACATATATGGTCCAAACCAGGATGCACCAAAATACACAAAGAAACTACTAACAGACTTGAAAGGAGAAACTGATGAATTCACAATCAGAGTGGGAAATTTAAACACCCCACTAACACCCAGGGACAGATCATCCAAACAGAAAATAAATAAGAAAATAACAGCTCTAAATGACACATTACAGCAATTGGACATCATTGACATTTACAGGACACTTCATCCAGCAAAAAGAGACTACACCTTCTTTTCTAGTGCACATGGAATATTCTCAAGAAGAGACCACATGCTGGGACACAAAAGTAGCCTCAGCAAATTCAAGAAGATCGAAATCATACCAAGTGTATTCTCAGACCACAAAGCTTTGAAATTGGAGATCAACTGTAAAAGGAAAGCAGAAAAAAACCACATATACATGGAGATTAAACAACAGCTTATTAAAAAAGGACTGGATAAAAGAACAAGTAAAAGATGAGATTAAAACTATATATACAAACTCATGACAACGAAAATACAACGTATCAGGATTATTGGGACACAGCGAAAGCAGTAAGAAGAGGGAAATTTATATAATTACAGGCTTATCTTAAGAAACAAGAAAAATTACAAGCAAACATCTTAGCATCCTATACCAAAGAACTAGAAAAAGAAGAGCAGACAAAACCGAATGTCAGCAGAAGGAAAGAAAAAATGAAAATTAAAGCAGAGCTAAACCAAATAAAGAACAGAAGGACGATAGAAAAAAATAATATAACGAAGAGCTGGTTCTTTGAGTACGTCAACAAAATTGACAAATCCTGGGAGAGACTAATCAAAGAACGAACAGAAAGGACACAAATATCCAAAATTAGAAATGAAAGGGGAGAAATTACCACTCATACCACAGAAATAGAAAGGAATATAAGAAAATGTTATGAAGGACTTTATGCCATGAAATTTAGTAAGCTAGAAGAAATGGACAAGTTTCTAGAAAATTATAGTCTACCAAAACTGAACCAAGAACTGGATAATCTAAATAGACCAATCAATAGCAACGAGATTGAAATGACTATTCGCAATCTCCCTAAAGGCTAAAGCCCTAGACCAGATCATTTCACCATCGAGTTCTACCAATCATTCAAAGAAGAATTAACGCCTATCCTTTTCAGACTCTTCCAAAAAATTGAAGAGGAAGCAATACTTCCTAACTCATTCTTTGAGGCCAACATTACTGTAATACCAAAGCCTGGCAAAGACAACACACAAAAAGAAAACTATAGACCAATATCTCTGATGAACACAGATGCAAAAATCCTGAACAAAATATTAGCAAACAGAATACAACAATGCATCAAAAAGATCATACATCATGTTCAAGTGGGATTCATCCCAGGAGCACAAGGATGATTCAACATATGAAAATCAATCAATGTGATACACCACATAAAAAACAAAGATAAAGACCATATGGTCATTTCAATTGATGCAGAAAAAGCTTTCGACAATGTACATTCATTTATGATCAAAACATCCATTTTATGATAAAATAGGTATACAAGGAAAGTATCTCAACATAATAAAAGCCATATATGACAGACCCTTGACTAACATCATACTGAATGGGGAAAAGCTGAAACCTATTCCCTTAAAATCAGGAACAAGACAGGGATGCCCCCTGTCACCACTGTTATTTAATATAGAACTGAGAGTTCTAGCCACAGCAATCAGGCAAGAGAAAGGAGTCAACGGTATCCAAATTGGGAAAGAAGAGGTCAAATTGTCTCTATTTGCAAATGACATGATCCTTTACATAAAATATTCCAAAGATTCCACCAGGAAACTATTAGAAACAATTAACGAAAATAGTAAAGTTGCAGGATACAAAATCAATGTACAAAAATCAACAGCATTCCTTTATACAAACAACGAATCCACAGCAAAACAAATGAGAGAGTCAATTCCTTTTCCTATCACAACAAACAGAATGAAATACCTGGGAATTATCTTAACAAAGAACGTGACAGACTTATACACAGAGAACTATAAGACACTTATGAAAGAAATTGAAACAGACTTTAAGAGGTGGAAAAATATCCCCTGTTCATTGATAGGAAGACTTAACCTTGTTAAAATGGCCATTCTGCCCAAAGCAATCTACAGATTTAATGCAATACCCATCAAAATCCCACAATCATACTTTCGTGAAATACATAAAAGAATTATTAGATTTAAATGGAACCATAAAAAACCTCGAATTGCCAAAGCAATACTACAAAAAAAGAATCAGGCTAGTGGCATTACACTTCCTGACTTCTAAATATATTACAAAGTATCAATAGTCAAAACAGCTTGGAACTGGCAGAAGAACAGAAATAGAGACCAATGGAATAGAACTGAAAACCCAGAAATAAACCCACAAATTTATGAACAAATAATTTTTAATAAAGGAGCAAAAAACATACAATGTGGAAAAGACAGCCTCTTTAGTAGGTGGTGCTGGGAAAACTGGAAAAACATGTGCAAAAGAACCTGAGCTGTGAACACTCTTCATATATAAAAGTTAACTCAAAATGGATTAAAGACCTTCATATAAGACCTGCAACAATAAACTGTATAGAAGAAGACATTGGTACTAAACTTATAGACCTAGGACTCAAGGAAGACTTCATGAACCTGTCCTCAAAGGTAAGGGAAGTAAAAGCAAAAATAAATGAATGGGACTATATCAAACTAAAAAGCTTCTGCACAGCAAATGAAACCATCACAAGGCAAAGAGACAGCCAACTGAATGGGAGAATATATTTTCAAATAACGCATCAGATTAGGGTATAATATCTAAAATATATAAAGAATTAATAAGACTTAACAACAAAAAAACAAACAACCCAATTAAAAAGTGGGCAGAAGAACTAAACAGACACTTCTCCCACGAAGAAATACAAATGGCCAGCAGAACCATATGAAAAAATGCTCATCCTCATTAGCTATCAGGGAAATGCAAATCAAAACCACAATGAGATATCACCTCACAACTGTTAGAATGGCTAATATCAACAAGACAAGGAATAACAAGTGCTGGAGAGGATGTGGAGTAAAAGGAACTCTGGTACACTGCTGGTGGGAATGCAAACTGGTACAACCACTGTGGAAGGCAGTGTAGAGGTTCCTCAGAAAATTGGGAATGGAGCTACCATTTGACCCAGCAATCCCCCTTCTGGGGATCTACCCAAAAGACTTGAAAAATCTTTGTCCGCAAAGACTTATGCACCCCAATGTTCATTGCAGCGTTGTTCACAGTGGCCAAAACATGGAAAGAGCAAAAGTACCCTGTGACAGATGACTGGATCAGGAAGCTGTGGTACATACACACAATGCATTATTATTCAGCTGTAAGAAAAGATGAAATATTGCCATTTGCAACAAAATGTATGGAACTGGAGATCATCATGCTTAGTAAAATAAGCCAGACATAAAAAACAAAGAACTGTATGACTTCACTCATATGTGGAATATAAAACTGAAAGGAAAGAAAAAAAGAAATGAACAAACAAATAACCCATGGACACAATCAATAGTTTAATGTTTATTTGGGGATGAGTGGGTTAGGGAGTGGAGAAAGGGGAGGGGGTAGGAGAGGAGGGGGGAAGCTGCATATAAGGTGATGGAAAGAGAAGTCACATTAGGTGGTGAACTTATTATACATCAAGTTGACAATGCACTGTAGAATTGTATGCCTGAAACCTATGTAATCCTTGCTAACAGATGTCACCCCAATAAGTCTAACAATAAAAATGAATTAAAAAAAAGAAGTGTATTTCACAGATTGGCTCATTGCCAATTCTACTTTGCAGGTGGGTTTATAGTACATACTTTTTGGAGATTTCAGAAAGACCACATTGGGTTCAAAAGCAAATGTTAGAAATTCAGTATGCTTTCTGTAGTTTTTACTCTATGATGAAAAATGGCATTCCAACAGATTTTTCTCAGCTGAAGTAGGAATGGTCTTAATTTTTTCATCACCCAAACTTACCTGCTTTTTGTCTGTAAAAGTTCAGGCCTCTTTGTTAGGAAAATAAGTGAACTGAAAACCACTTTCTATTTTTAGATGAGTACAAGATACCTCAAAGTAAAGTGTAACTAAAATAGGAGCTGTTAGCATGAATTTAAATTCTTTTGTGTGATGTGGAAGAATAAAATCTTTGTGTCAGACAATCAGGAATATAAAGTAAGAAGACTATCAAAAGTCGAAGGAAATCTCAATCTTTTTTTCTGTTTTCCCACTTCTTTGGGATACTTCTCCAGCTACGTTTGGGGATAGTAACTGTCTTCACTGAGAGGCATATCAAGGCCACAGAGGTGGGCCCTTTATACCCAAACAGCCTATGAAAAATTGCTTCTTTCTTGCGTCCCCTGTAGAATTAGTCTTGAGATGTGATTTTATCTGTATTACTGTTGTTCTGTACTGCCAGGATTATCAGTTTCATCAGAAAGGTTCTCACAAAATTAAAAGTTCTACCTGGGTTATTGTATTTTTAAATATTTTACCCAATTCTGGAAAAATGGGAACTTTCTCTTTAGAATACTAGAGTGCACTCTGGAGACCTAAGCCTGCAGCATATTGTGTATCCACGAAACACATGCTACCAGCACCTCACTGGTTCTCATTTCTATGTGTGGTCAGCACCTCTATCTCCTCTAGGCAAAAATCTTGATGTGACTGAATACTTTCATTCTTTATGGTTTATCCTTCCATAGAATGGGAATTTCTGCACAATGGTCCTGAGATTAACCCTGGAACAAAGATTCACTTTACTGCTGGGAGCTGGCGCCAGCCCTAGACCAAGCATTTATGATGGAAACCTGGGAACTCTGGTACCTAGGAAATAGTGTCAAAGTATATAAAATCCTCAGTTTTTGGTAATCATGTGAGTGTAGGAATGAATGTGGCTGAGCAACTGAGCGTTCAAAATGGAGGGTTGATTATGAGCTAAGTATGTTTTTTATAGAACAGAATTCACTATGTTTAAGTTACTGCCTTAATGTGATCTATCAAGGATCTGTTTTCTGAGAGAGACTATTGTAGTGACCAAGTGACCTTGGCAAATCAAGACCATTTCAAAGGATAGAGGTAAAAGTTTAGACCCTTTCTGGTCATGTGGCCTGGGGTTTTCCCAGGCTTATTCTTGAATGCCCCTAAGTTTTTGATTCTTCTTTTACAAGTGAGGGGGCTAGATTAGATAGTCTACAAAGTATCCCCCAAATCATAACTGCTTTTACTTTTGGCAGCATAATTTCTCATAAAATATAATACATTTATGGTAAGACTTATGATGATAAATTTTAAAGAGCACTACTGATTTATGGGCATATGAACATATTGCCTGTGTGAAATTGAT
This sequence comes from Lyroderma lyra, assembly GCA_004026885.1. Lineage (NCBI taxonomy): Eukaryota > Metazoa > Chordata > Mammalia > Chiroptera > Megadermatidae > Lyroderma > Lyroderma lyra. The sequence goes on along the minus strand of PVJL010006278.1, from coordinate 19,532 downwards.
AAGGTTATTATCATATAAAATGAAATAATTAATTTTATAAAATAAAATGTAAAGTGAATAAAATTAGAATTTCCCCCCAATTTTTCTTCCAGCTTTTGAAACTGTGTTATCACATTGGGTAGTTGCTCTCTTTCTCCATGAAGAATTTTATTTTTTGAAAAAGACAATTATATGCACATGTTAATATATACCCAGTTTATTTATCTTCTCCTCATCTTGGTGCAAAATGGAGTCTGGGCTCCAGTGATTGACCCAAAGTTTATTAACTGTGAATTAGTTTTGTATTTCTTACTGCAAAGTCGTGTCAGTGCAAAGGTTTTGAGTCAGGGCAAGTTTGATTGGTGGTACAGTTGAAAAAACACACATGGTGCCAACATAGGGGTACCATAAACACACCAGCTAGCAAGCAAGCTACTTTATTGTACACCTGGGATTACATATACATATTCAAACAAAAGTGGCATCTTGCCACATCTTCCTAGTAGCAGTTGTGTGTGTTTTCATGGTTCCATAAGGTAGTACATGAGTAATAAATGTCAGCCCCAGGAATTCCTCAACCCAAGACGTGGACTGATTATGCCAAGGTCAAGCCTGGACACAGGGACTGGCTTTAGCCTTTCACAGTTGGCCTAAGTTGGCCTAGCTATAATTCTTTACAGTGGGATTGGCTTTAACCATTTGGGGACTGACACTTTACCACTACAGGGCCATCGCACAAGACTTTGCCCATAATGCATATCCTTGAGACCACAGTCTGCAAGCAGCAATATATGACACAGCAAAAGACTATCAGACTGCTACCAATAATCGCTAGGATCATTAGTATCCACTGCCAGGTGGATTCTGTACTTTCACGTCTGTCTTAGCCAGAGCTGTCTGAATGTGCTCAGCATGATCTGGGATATATATTTATAAAATATTCCTCATGTAAAATAGCCCAGGTGCCACCTAGGGAGGATGTCAATACATCTAAATCCCTCTGATTTTACAGACAAATTTACGCATTTGTGCTGTTTCATCTAATAATATAATTATGGCCTGTTTAGTAGCATTGAGGGCTTGAGCTGTGGGCACTGCTAAAGCTTCTACTTGCAATTCTACATCTGTGACAGCAGCTCTAGGCAGGGCCAGAGCAAAAGGGTAGAACAACCAAGTAGCTCTACGTTGGCGATGCCAGCCGTGATATACAGCATTCCAATTAATCGGCAATTGAGTAATGGTTGCCAGTACTTGACCAGCAATGTAAGGGTAACCCCATGTACTTGGGCTAGTCTAATTTGCAGGTAAATAAGGCCATCCGTAGTGTTCACAAACCCAGGGGTATCCAGTGAGAAGGATATCTCTGGGATGAAAGCCAGCACATAAGGCTCCATTCCACCAAGTGTGAAGGGTCAGTACATGGGTAAAATTTTTACACAAGTGAGGGAACAGCCAACCAGCAATGCAAATTGCAGCTGAGCGATGTTGTTCTATATATAACGGGACTTGTTCCCATAGTTCCACATGTTCCTCCACCACCCAAACCTACCCATTAGTCATTGGTTACCAAACAGAGGGGGTTGGTTATTATGGTCCTTGTGGAGCAAGTTGTCCACTGCCTGGAGACATTGGTCCCACTTAACAGTACTGTCCCATGTACATAAACATGCACAGTTGTTAAGCAAGTAGTGTAAATCCACTACAGAAGTCCCCCAGCTGCCTACACTGGTATTTCCATGCAGTTCCAGCAGTGGGAATCATTATGCACCTGAGTAAAAGTATGTCCCCAGGACAGAATACTATTGCCTGCCATTAGCATGGGTGGTAGAACAAAGCAGATAGTGACACAATTAAAGGAAGATCTTTACCCTCATGTAAAATACGGGCAATGTGTCCATTTTCTGACAACAATGTGGTCAGTAAGGGCTTTGCCCCTGTCCTATGATACCAGAGTAGTTCCCCAAGAGTTTGAGGTCAAGGCTGCTCTAATGGCATTATGGAGTACAGCAGAAAAGGCCAGAGGGCAAGGACAGATGTTTAGTTTAGTATAGGTCCTCTGGAACTCTCTGGCTGGGTCACCTGCACAGAGAGAAGCCAGCTCCACAACCATGGTTTCAAAATATATCCTTCCTCCAGTTCAACAACCCAGTGTTCTACTAGAGCCAGCCAAGATTCATGGGAGGCCAGGTGGTCCAAAACCATGAACATAAAGCTTGTTTTTCTCATGCTAGTGAGCCAGGAACAGGGAGAAGTAAAGACCCACTGTATATTTTTGGCACCAGGTGTGGGTCTGCAGGGTTAGACATATTTTCAAAAAATGGGGTGATCTTGGAACTACTTTGTCTCACGGAGACAAAGCAGTACGTCTGCATTGTTCATTCAATAGCCTGACTGCGTGGACTGATTAGTTCTCCATTTGAATAGATTGGGGCCCAGGGCCTTTAATTTTTCCTTTAATAAACCATTCTATCATTCTATCATACCTATGGATTTAGGTCAGTAAGGTACATGCACCTGCCAATCAAGTCATTCTGAGAACACAAACCTGCAATTTGTATTCAGTAAAGTTAGTACCCTGGTCACTGCTAATTACCATAGGAGTCCCATAGACAGTGCTCAGCTGATCAAGTTTAGTAAGGGTAAGCACTTGGGTGTCCACTGCCATGGGCCAGGCAAATCCCGACCGAGTTCCTGTATCTACTGCTATAAAGGCATATTGGCAACCATGATCTGTTGGCAAGGGCCCAATAGTTAAAGTGGCTCCACTTGCCACTCCAGAAAAGGCTGTCCTCCCCTTGTCACAATACCCAATTATCACAGAGGGTGGTGCTGGTGGGTGTGCTATTTTGCACAAACTTGACACTTTTGCATAGCCTGTTGACATTGTACCCAGGTGAGGGACATAACCCATCAAGGAGCTACCTTTTCCATGGTTTGGGCTCCAATATGTCCCAGCTTACGATGTAGCCAAGGAACTGGCTCGATTGGGTGGAGCAGTAACTGGCTTGCCTTCACTTAAACAAGAAAATCAGCAGCAGCATCTTCAGGCACCTTTAAAGGATTATGTCCTTGAACATGGTATATGGTAGCCTCAGCCTAGAGACACCATTTATGTGAGTCCAGCCAAAAAGTTATCCCCACAAAGAACAGTGCTTTTTCAGCTAATCTTGGGCTGCCCAGTGGGGGAGCCAGAATGTTAAAGATATGTGTACTGCCCAACTGTCCACGCAGACATATACGAGGCCTGATTCATTCAATAGCACTAGCCACATAGCCCTTAATTCAGCCCATTGACTGGATTGTCCAGTCCCTGTCTCATACCAGAATTCATCTGTAGAGGTCTGTATTACCACAGCTGTCCATGTAGGGGGTTTTCCTCAGCAAAAGCCATCTGTATACTAGGCATCTTCCAGGATAGCGGTTTGCCCCTCTAAGTAGGGACTTTCCATAGGTATTTTAGTTTCCATCAGTGGGGATGGCTCTTCTACTTGATATTCTATAGGTCTTAGCAAGGCATTCAATTGATCTGATAAGAGCTTGATAAGAAGCAGGCACTTTGTTCCAGACAGGCCCCCCATTTGGTCAAGGTAGGAGTTTAGGTAACCCCTGTCTGTGGCATTTACAACCAAGACTGCAACCAGCCCTCTACCGGATATCTTGATTGGATGATTCTAAGATTAGGACAGGTTATGGCCACAGAGGCCAAAAGGGCAGCATAAATAGCAGCTAGCTTTTTCTCTATAAGAAAATAGTGGGCTTCCACTCGTTTCCACAACTGAGACCAAAACCCAATGGGCATTCATGAGTCCCATCTTTCTGCCACAAGCCCCATCCAAAGAAATTGTCATCCACTGACATCGTTCAAAGGAACAATAGGGTGGTGTCAACCACCTGTAGGGTTTGGACTTGAGCCACTACCTGCTTGATGCCTCAAAATGACTGTTCTATCTCTGACGTCCAATCCCAAGTAGTCCCTCACCATAACAGGTGATGTAAGGGACAAGTTAAAGTGGCTATATGGGGAATAAACACCTTCTAATAGCCCAACAATCCCAAATAAGTTTGCAATTGCTTCACTGTTTTGTGCTGGGGATATTCCTGCATCTTATCTATGACTGCCTCTGGCATAACCTTAGTCTTACCTAACCAGACAACTCCCAAGAATTTGACAGACAATTGAGATCCTTGGATCTTGTCTTTGTTGATGGCCCACTCCTAGGGTTTGAGGGCTTCTCATAGACTAGTTGCCGTGGTGTCGAGCTCTGCAACTTCTGATTTAAAGTTAGCATTATATCATCAATATAATGGAACAAATGCACCCATTCTGACTTCTGCCAGGTGGCCAAGTCCTAAGTCATCAGTCCATAGCACAGGTTGTGTGGGAGCAGATATCCCTGGGTAAGCTCCATGAAAGTCTACTGTCGTTCTGCCCATGTGAAGGCAAACTGTTCCTGAATCTCTGGTGCTTTATCTATGAAAAAAAATGCATTTTCCAAATCCACAACATAGTGATACTGTCCCAGGTTATGTGTGAGTTTGTCCATAAGATCCATAACATTGGGCACAATTGCATGTAATGGGGGCATCACGTTGTTCAACCTCTGATAGTCCACAGCCATTCGCCTGGATCTATCTGGTTTTCACTGGCCACATTGGAGAATTGTAAGTTCTAAGCATTATGCAGATTATCTGGACTTCTTCAAGCTTGAGAATGTTGCCACCAATCTCTTCATGCCCTCCTGGTAGCTGATACGGTTCGCATGCACAACAAGGATATCCTGGGGCATTACCAAAGAGACATGATGGGAATGCCCCCAAACAATCACCTTTACCACTCTTATATACAGGCAAAATTCCTTAATCATCATCGAGATCGCCAATTCTTGTAGCACATTCACCCCTAGAATATATTCTGTGATAGGGTTGACATAGATATTTTAGCCTTTTGGGGGCAATCGCCCAATGTTCAGGGTCACAACTGTTTGTTTGACCCATATCATATGGCCTCCATATCCCTCTATGGTGGTCATAGGACCATGAAAGCAATCCAGATTTTCATATAGCAAAGTGCTATCGGCTCTGGTGTCCACAAGTTGGGACCAGTAAATACCAAGGTGAACATGTGGCCTCCAGTCTCCCGGGTTTCCCCACAGCTGATTCCCTCATCCAGACCTCTAGTCTGCATAAAAATCAGTCAGTCTCAATTCCTGAATTGAGAGTGTAACAGCTGGCAGGAGAGTAAACAGCTGGTCGGGTTTTAACTGCTTCCACAGAGTCAGCAGCATTTTCTTAGGCTGATGCTTTATTTTCTGTGCAGCTACTCCTGCAATGAATAGATCAAACCACATCTTACCTTCAGCTTACAGCTTACATTAGGCTGAATGCCACTGTTTTGAGCCTCTTTATTCTTTGGGCATCCTTTCGGTGGGGGCCCCTATGGGCCCTGTAGCAACCTCACTGGGGAATTTTGTTCTTTTGCTTCACTTCCACATCCCCCAATCAAGCTAGGGTGCGTGTTATTTCATGCACCTGCTGATCTAAATAGGGAGCCAGAAGAGCCACCATAGTCCTAAATGTTCCTAGGGTTCCTGACACTAGTATGAGGTCCTTCATTGTAGAGGTAAAAACTTCCTCATCATCACTATTGTGTCACATCCAAAACATCATCTGTTGCATGCCCATCTTTTTTTTTTAATTGGGGAGATATCTGTTAGCAAGGATTACATAGGTTTCAGGCATACAATTCTTCAGTGCATTGTCAACTTGATGTATAATAAGTTCACCACCTAATGTGACTTCTCTTTCCATCACCTTATATTTAGCCTTCCCCCCTCCTCTCCCACCCGCTCCCCTTTCTCCCCTCCCTAACCCACTCGTCCCCAAATAAACATTAAACTATTGATTGTGTCCATGGGTTATTTGTTTGTTCATTTCTTTTTTTCTTTGCTTTCAGTTCTATATTCTGCATATGAGTGAAGTCATACAGTTCCTTGTTTTCTCTGTCTGGCTTATTTCACTTGGCATGATGATCTCCAGGTCCATCCATTTTGTCGCAAATGGCAATATTTCATCTTTTCTTACAGCTGAGTAATATTCCATTGTGTATATGTACCACAGCTTCTTTATCCAGTCATCTGTCGCAGGGACCTTTGGTTGTTTCCATGTTTTGACCACTGAACTGCGCTGCGATGAACATTGGGGTGCATAAGTCTTTGCGGACAAAGGTTTTCAAGTTCTTTTGGTAGATCCCCAGAAGGGGGATTGCTGGGTCAAATGGTAGCTCCATTCCCAATTTTCTGAGGAACCTCCACACTGCCTTCCACAGTGGTTGTACCAGTTTGCACTCCCACCAGCAGTGTACTAGAGTTTCTTTTTCTCCACATCCTCTCCAGCACTTGTTATTCCTTGTCTTGTTGATAATAGCCATTCTCACAGGTGTGAGGTGGTATCTCATTGTGGTTTTGATTTGCATTTCCCTGATAGCTAATGAGGATGAGCATTTTTTCATATGTCTTCTGGCCATTTGTATTTCTTCATGGGAGAAGTGTCTGTTTAGTTCTTCTGCCCACTTTTTAATTGGGTTGTTTGATTTTTTGTTGTTAAGTCTTATTAGTTCTTTATATATTTTAGATATTAGACCCTTATGTGATGCGTTATTGGCAAATATTTTCTCCCACTCAGTTGGCTGTCTCTTTGCCTTGTTGATGGTTTTAGTTTGATATAGTCCCATTCATTTATTTTTGCTTTTACTTCCTTTGCCTTTGAGGACAGGTTCATGAAGTCTTTCTTGAGTCCTAGGTCTATAAGTTTAGTACCAATGTCTTCTTCCATACAGTTTATTGTTGCAGGTCTTATATGAAGGTCTTTAATCCACTTTGAGTTAATTTTTGTATATGGAGAGAGTTCACAGCTCAGGTTCATTCTTTTGCATATGTTTTTCCAGTTTTCCCAGCACCACCTACTAAAGAGGCTGTCTTTTCCCCATTGTATGTTTTTTGCTCCTTTATCGAAAATTATTTGTCCATATATTTGTGGGTTTATTTCTGGGTTTTCAGTTCTATTCCATTGGTCTC
>PVJL010006278.1:0-12380 GCA_004026885.1 Lyroderma lyra | reverse complement strand
TCCAAGATGTTTTGACTATTGATGCTTTGTAATATAAATAGAAGTCAGGAAGTGTAATGCCACTAGTCTGATTCTTTTTTTGCAGTATTGCTTTGGCAATTCGAGGTCTTTTATGGTTCCATTTAAATCTAATAATTCTTTTATCTATTTCACGAAAGTACGATTGTGGGATTTTGATGGGTATTGCATTAAATCTGTAGATTGCTTTGGGCAGAATGGCCATTTTAACAAGGTTAAGTCTTCCTATCCATGAACAGGGGATATTTTTCCACCTCTTAAATTCTGTTTCAATTTCTTTCAAAAGTGTCTTATAGTTCTCTGTGTATAAGTCTGTCATGTTCTTTTTGAAGCTAATTCCCAGGTATTTCATTCTGTTTGTTGTGATAGCAAAAGGAATTGACTCTCTCATTTCTTTTGCTGTGGATTCGTTGTTTGTATAAAGGAATGCTGTTGATTTTTGTACATTGATTTTGTATCCTGCAACTTTACTATATTTATTAATTATTTCTAATAGTTTTGTATAATTTGCAACAGGTTCGAGTACGTAGACCAGTAGCTCACAGTCTCAGGCAATTCACCAGCATCTTCCCAAACTGTTCGGACCACTGCCATTAACCAATTATCAGGGAATAATTCCCTGCATTGTGGTTAGTATGGGCTATATTTTGTAGCCTTTGCCTTAAGGAGGGGAGTACTGTAATGGAGGCCAGTAGGGACATTACATCAGGGGACAGCTCTGTTCCTTTTGCCACCTTATCCCGTTATCTCAATAGCCAGCTCGGTACTGTTATCTCAGCCCTTTACCATACCTGCTGAGGCCATGCAGACTCTTCCAAGCTCTGCAGCCCATGCTTAGCAGCCATCAGGCACTTAACAGTGTTTAATTTTGGTGGTGTAGCTGATGCACTTGCTGAGTCCATACAGACTCTTCCGAGCCCCATAGCCTACATTTAACAGACATCAGGAGCTCTTCCAGTGTTTCCTCCTGGTGCTGAAGCTGTTGTACCTTTTGAGTTTGCTCCTTGTATCTCTCACTTGGCATGCCACAGCACTGCCAGAAATATCTAAGCTACGTGGCCAGCCACCTCCCAGTATGCAGGTGAAACATTTGGCTCCATAGATCCCAGGACCTTTTTGAAAACACCAGATATTGGCCCAATCTCATCCCAGTCCTCTGGACCTGTCCATGTGGTCAGTTATGTGGATACTGAGTACCACAGAAAGGCGGGAAGCCATATGTCTTCAACTCGGGGACCCTCAGAGTTGCTGGGGATAGTATTCACCTCATCCTGATGACTACACCAAATGTCGTTGCCAAGGTCTCCAAGCAGGGCAGGTTTTAGTGTTTGTAAACCCAGTTGAAAAAAACACACGCAGAGCTGACATAGGGGGACCATAAACCCGCCAGCAAGCAAGCTACTTTATTGCACACCTGGAACTATATATACATATTCAAAAAAAAGTAGCATCTTGTTGCATCTGCCCAGTAGCAGATGTTTGCATTTTCATGGTTACATGAGGCAGTACATATGCAGTAAATGTCAGCCCCAGGAATTCCTCAACCACAGACATTGATTGATTATGCCAAGGTCAAGCCTGGGTGGCGGGCCTGGCTTTAACCATTTACTGTGGGCCTGGCTGTAATTCTTTACAGCAGACTTGGATTTAACACTTTGAAGACTGACAAGTGGTTGCATGGTTTCGATGATATTGAGGTGAAACTGTGGTAGTTAGATGAAGAAAAAGAATTAATATTTAGTATTCTATATAAGCATGTAACAAGGATGTGGAGCCTAATGTGATCTAGGGAGGAATTATAAAGAAGAAAAAAGAAAAAAAGCTTTACACAGTTTCAAAAGCTGGGAGAAAAATGTGGGGACAGTCCTAATTTTATTCACATTACATTTTATAAAATTAATAATTCCATCTTATATGATAAAAACCTTATCAATTTCACACAGGCAATATGCTCATATGCCCATAAATCAGTAGTGCTTATAAAAATTTATCATCATATGTCTTACCATAAATTTATTATATTTTATGACAAATGATGTTGTGAAAAGTAATAGCAGTTATGATTTGGGGGATATTCTATAGACAATCTAATATAGCCCTCTCATTGATAAAAGAAGAAACCAAGAGTTAAGGCCATTCATGAATAAGCCTGGCAAAGCCCCAGGCCCACTGACCAGAAAGCCTCTAAACTTTTACCTCTGGCCTGTGAAAAGGTCTTGACTTGGCATGACCACATGGTCACTACAATAGTCTATCTCAGAAAACAGATCCTTAGTAGATCACATTAAGGCAGTAACTTTGACAGAGTGAATTGTTGTTCTATATAAAACACACTCAGCTCACACTCAACACTCTATTTTGAACACTCAGATACCCACCCACATTCTTTCCCATACCCACTTGGTTTCCAAAAATGTGAGGATTCTATATAATGTGACCCCATTTCCTAGGTACCAGAGTTCCCAAGTTTCCATCATAAATGCTTGGTCTATTGCTGGCCCCAGCTCCAAAAAAATTTAACCCTTTCCAGGGTTAAACTCAAGACTGTTGTGCTGAAGGTCCCATACTAAGGAATGATAAAACATAAAGAATAAAGGTAATCAGCCACATCAAGATTTTGGCCTGGAGGAGGCAGTGGTGCTTACCAGACACAGAAATGAGAAACAGTGAGGTGCTGGTAGCATGTGTTATGTGGATACAAAATATGCTGCAGGCTTAGGTCTCCAGAGTGCACTCTAGTATTCTAAAGAGAAAGTTCCCATTTTTCCAGAATTGGGTAAAATATTTAAAAATATAATAACCCAGGTAGAACTTTTAATTTTGTGAGAACTTTTCTGATGAAACTGATAATCCTGGCAGTACAGAACAACAGTAATACAGATAAAACCACAACTCAAAACCAATTCTACAGAGGACGCAAGAAAGAAACAATTTTTCATAGGCTGTTTGGGTATAAAGGGCCCACCTCTGTGGCCTTGATATGCCTCTCAGTGAAGACAGTTACTATCCCCAAATGTAGCTGGAGAAGTATCCCAAAGAAGTGGGAAAACAGAAAAAAAGATTGAGATTTCCTTGGACTTTTGACAGTCTTCTTACTTTATATTCCTGATTGTCTGACACAAAGATTTTATTCTTCCACATCACACAAAAGAATTTAAATTCATGCTAACAGCTCCTATTTTAGTTACACTTTACTTTGAGGTATCTTGTACTCATCTAAAAATAGAAAGTGGTTTTCAGTTCACTTATTTTCCTAACAAAGAGGCCTGAACTTTTACAGACAAAAAGCAGGTAAGTTTGGGTGATGAAAAAATTAAGACCATTCTGACTTTGGCTGAAAAAAATCTGTATGGAATACCATCTTTTCGTCATAGAGTAAAAACTACAGAAAGCATACTGAATTTCTAACATTTGCTTTTGAACCACAAGTGGTATTTCTGGAATCTCCAAGAAGTATGTTATTTATACCCATCTTCAGAGTAGAAGAGTTGGCAATGAGCCAAACTGTTAAATATACTTCTTAATGAGAGATAAGGATTATCCAGTCAGATTGTTCCTGAGAAAATTTAGATGATTCAGCCTTCTCTTTAATTACTGTTTCTAACTATGTGATTGAGTAGAACTGCCACTTTTCTTACAGAAAAGATACAGCAAAATTTTTAAAAAGTGCATGAAAGCTGAGTGGTCTACATATTCTGACCCATAGTTGTTTTGTTTTTCTTTAAATAAATTAACAATTTACTTTACTTGCATTACAAATTTTTTCAGAAGAGGTTGAAACATGCTTTCTAAAAGAGGCTTTATTGCCCTCTGGCAAAGGCAGACTGAAAAGCACAAGTGTTCATAACTCCTTAATAGCACTGCATCCTGAGCACTAAGAAACCTAGTAGGAGCATGCATGTTTGCCCACATACCAGTCAGGAACAGTCCACAGTGAGGGAAAGTCACATTCTAAATCTTTCAAGATGATTTGGTATATTATTTTTGTGTGTGTATGTGTGTTTCTACTTTTCCTTACCATACATGTGGCACTATTTAGTCAAAGTTTTGGGGACACCAATAAAAAGATGGAAGGAGCATTTGGAGTCAGGAGTTAGAGTTCAACACGTATTCCTGGGATTTGCAGGTTGAAGGATCTTATCTTAAATAATGTGGAATACAATAACACAGAGGAAATGACAATAATTCAGTATGCCTTCAACTGCATGGAAAAAACATAGTGACTGGTGAGCTGGTCAACAAAATGCACCTTTTCACATCTAGCCATCTCATTTCTCTTCCAAGTCACAGGAGAATTACCCCTGAAAATTCACAGCTAACAAGATTGTGTAGCTTGTCTCTGCTTGCCCATGGAGAAAGCTACTGAATTGAGCTACAATAAATGACCCAGTGCTATATGCTACTGGCAACAAGTATATGCAAAGTGACCCTTTGGAATTTTAGAAAATTAAATTTACATTGTATTCTAGGAGAAGTCAACCTAGGCCTTGGAATCAGAGTGTTAAGAAAAATAATAAAATCAGTGTGAAAAAAACATTAAAAAAATAATGTTCAAAAAATTGTTTAGAAAATAAAAGTAAAATATCATGAAGAACATTTCAGACAGATCTTTACTCATAATTAACAACCCTTATCTAAAACTTCTTCTGAACCCATTTTTCAAGACTGTTCAGATTGAACTCTGTCATTCTCAAAACCATCCTGAAAGATTCTAGCCCAGACTGATCTTCTTCCCAGTCTCTGGGCCTCTGGAAAGCATTTAAGATCAATCAATGTGTTTGTATATATCTTTTCTCTCTCTTACTGTAAGCCTGTATCTTAAAATATGTTGAGCAAAGTAAAATAAAAAAAAAGGTACCATATTGTGAGTGATACTCTATAGTGAAAATCTGCAGAGAAGTAAAATTAAAAGTAACACTCATTTTAAGAGAGGTAGCAGTTATTTTTTTTAAATCTGCATAATACAGTCATTCCCTTAATACTCTATTACCTAGTATGGACCCACAGGTTATTACTGTACTGAAGATGAGAAATAGTCATGTAAAGAAAACTTATTTTACAGAACACCGTTTTTCATTATTTATTGTTAAATTTATTGAAGTGACATTGAATAACAATAATGACATTGATTTTAGGTGTAAAATTTTACATTGCATCATCTTTGTGTTGCATTATGTGTTCAATGCCCAGAGGCCATACTCTTTCCATCAACATATGTTTGACTTTTCTTTCTTTCTCTCCTGCTGCACTTTTCACTTATCCTCAGGTAACCACTAAACTATTAACTTTGCCCATGAGTTTTAGTTTTATTCAAACTTCCAGTTTTATATTACACATATGCATAAAGTCATATGCTTATTTTTCTTCCTGACTGGCTTATTTCACTTAGCAAGATGAGCTCAAGGTCTATCCATGTTATCACAAATGGCAGTGTTTCATCTTTTCTTATATGTGAGTAATATTCCATTGTGTATGTACCACAGTTTCTGTATCCAGTCATCTATCAAAGGGCACTTTGGTTGTTTTTATGACATGGCCACTGTGAAGAGTACAGAATATATTCCTTGCTTTAGGCCTCCTATTCAAATTTTGGTGAATATATTTGAAAATATTTAACCAGTTGCTTAGACAATGAACATTCTGCCTCTTCTAAGTATTTTACTTCAGACTGATAAACACTTACTAATATTTGACTGTATTCTGTCATTTAACACATTTCTGTGCTTTTATGACAGGGACTCAGAAACATGAAATAAATTCAGGGAGTTCATTTCCTGAGGGGGAAATAAACTGATTAACCATAATTAAACTTTAAATAGCTCCCTTTTTCTTGGAGTCTGAAACAAGCATATTTTATTCACGTCCTTCAAGGCAGCAAATGTAATTCAATGTGTAACTACAATATATGGCAAGCCTAATGTGCAAGCAGTGGTTTTGGGAGACCATGTCTTTAGGACTGGACACTACACACATTCCTGAAATAAGAATGCTGAGAACATTACTGATCATATGAACATAGCCTACTGACGTTTGCTGGAAAGCAGTAAGCATATATCAGTATCTTCTTTTCAAAAATTTATTTTCTGGCTTTTCTCCAAAATCTCATTTTTACATGTCAGAATGCCCTAATAAAAATAATTCACTAATGGAGGCCCTGGAATCTTTTCTTTTTCACGTAGATAGTTCCCTGCCTGGGATTCAAACCCAGGTCGCACTGGTGACAGCACTAAAGCCAAGCCACTATACCACCAGGGAAATCGCATAATATCTTTTTATTTATACTTGTAACTGGAGTTTGGCTACATGTACTTCTCTTTTTTAGAATAAAAGTTCCTACAGAACTTCTTGCAGATACAGTAAGATTGAGCATGCATTTGTTTAATGAATAATTTGGAAGGGTTTGCAAAATTCTCCATGTTCCATCACGTATTTATTCATGTTATCAAGCGACATATGTGTTATTTAGGATTTTCTCATATTCTACATACTGTCTCATTGTTCTATAATGCCTCTAAGTTTCTTTCTTTCTTTTTTGGCTATAATTTTTCAATTCAAAACATTTATTAAGTTCACATTTGTCAAAATAAATATTAACTTGGCTATCAAATGAGTCATCTTCCCCATTAAAAGGGCTAAGTAAAAAGAGTCATTGTTTAATATGAGAAAAAACTCTTAGCCAAAATAAATGTCAGAGTGCCATTTCTTTGCTCAAAAAGAGCCATGTACATCTGCCAACATGCCTGGCCTTAATCTTGTGAAGAAACATGTCCCCTGCTCTACTGGAGTTGATATTGACTACAGAGGTGACAGTACACACAGAAGAAACAAAAAGTATTTGAAAGAATGGAAATGGTATATATAGAATATACAGCTTTCATTCACAAGCCCTATCTTTCTCTCAGTGACCCAGTTTCAGAGATACACAGGGTATGTGCTGGCCATGAGACAGAAAGCAAAGAGTAAGGCTGTTCTTACCCATAAGTATCTTGTAATTGGTGATTAAGTAATGGCTGGGTGTGATTGCAATGAGTAGACAATATCTCTTCAGCTTTTATGAAGAATCATATTGTGAGGTGGTCCTCTGAGAGTTCCCATAACTTCTCGATCAATCTGATACCCCACATGTTAATAAGGAAGGCTAAGGTTCTGCAATCTGTCCCCTGATAATTTATAAGTCAGTATTAATTCCAAATCAAGAGTGGTAGCTAGGTATTTTTAGTGGCTTTAGCAGAATAACTGCTGGCTGCATTTAATAATGTAAAAGACCAGAATTTTCCTGTTTAGTAATTCTATAAGAATAAGGTCCTTTGGCTGGGTAAAGATGCCTGAGGCCACTCACATTTTCAATTTAATTATGTGAATCAGGTTGTTCAGTAAACTAGTCAGGAAAATTTAACCTTATAATTACCATTAGAAATGCTATGAGGTTTTTGAAGTATGAGTTATTTGATTTTTGTAAGGTCAGTTGGACTCATCATTGACTGAATATTACCCTAGGAGAAAAATCAATTAGGCAGGAAATGGAAAACACAGTATATTTTTTCAAGAATTTACCATGAGAGGAGAAGTAAATGAAAAGGGGAGAAATTGATACAGTTGACCAATCACCAAGTGCAGAAAATAACAAATTAGAGAATACTATTAATAACTACACCTGTGAAATGTATTCTTGCCATGGGACAATGTTTCAGCATTTTTAAATGGTGGGAAGAAGATAGTTAACTAGACTCAGCTGTGCTAGTTTAGTCATCTTTTAGAAGCAAAGATTTTTAAGAATAGTACATTTTCAAGGAGAAGCAAGGGCGGTCATCTGTGTTATTTCCTACAAAAAATCTGGTCCTGGTACTAGTTAGATTCAAGCCTTTCTAATGTCTAAAGCAGCAGGGCACCACAGAAAGTAAAGTGATATGCAAAAATGAGACCTGATTCTGTCATTCCTTGTGAGTCAAATTCGGTGCATGCTCTCTCACACTTTGAAATAGAAATTACAGTTCCATTCGGCTGTGTCACAAGGCATCAAATGAGATATTCAAGTGAGTGTTTTGAAAGGAGGGAGAGGTTATTTCTGAGATTTCAAATGAAAACAAACAACACCAAAATATGGCAAACACAGTCCTCTACATTTGCCAGAAGACTATTAAGGAAAAAGAAATGAGAGGGTTTAAGGAATAGTGCCTCACAAGAGAAAGTTGATGAGGCATATGGAGAAGAAAGTAATGGTGGCCCAGGAGAATCCCTGGGTTGAAAAATAACATTCTGACCCAACCTGGCTGAAGCAGAGTTCTGTAGATTTGAAAGAAACATGGGTTCTTACATCAATGCAGTGGACACTGTGGAAAGTGCCCTATCAGTGTTTTTATGTGCACCAAAGATATTCTGGGCCATAGCCCTTTTCAGGAGTTGAAGACCCGTGTCTGTGAATACTATTAAGACTTTCTGTAAGAAAAGATGAAATACTTCCATTTGCAACAAAAGGGATGGACCTGGAGATTATCATGCTTAGTGAAATAAGCCAGACAGAAAAAACTAGGAACAGTATGACTTCATTCATATGTGAAATATAAAACTGAAAGCAACAAAGAGAAAAGAAATGAACAAACAAACAAAAAACCCATGGACACAATCAATAGTTCAATGTTTATTTGGGAACGAGTGGGTTAGGGAGGGGAGAAAGGGGAAGGGGTGGGACAGGAGGGATGGGAAGCTAAATATAAGGTGATGGAAAGAGAACTCACACTGGGTGGTAAACTTATTATACAACAAGTTGACAATGCACTGTAGAATTGTATGCCTGAAACCTATGTAATCCTTGCTAAGAGATGTCACCCCAATAAGTCTAACAATAAAAATGAATTTAAAAAAAAGACTTTCTGAATAATTTCCTGAGCAAAATTCCTAATTTCAATAAACACACTTCCAAACTACTTAAGTATAAAATGTACTGGGGACAGAATAATGTTTAGAAAGGATCTCAACAGCTGTTTATGAATCAGAAAATTAATGTTATCAGTAATTAACTCAGGGGTGTGTTTTGGTTTGAACATAAGTCATTACATGGTTTTTAGTGTGAGGAAGTCAGAGTAAGCTTGAGAAAATACATTTACCTGCTGTTTCTTTCTAAATATACCTCATGACAGTTCATTTGAAATAGTTTCTGTTGGGTTCTCTTCAAATTATTTCAGCATTTTGTAGAGATAAATGTTATGAGACCAAATTGAACCCCCTCTGTTTTATCAAGTGATCATTCTGTTCAAGTTATTTACCTATTCAAATTGCTGTTCATTTACAAAAACACTTTTAAGGAAATTCATTACAATAATTTACAATAGAATAATATGAGCACATTTCAATAAATCGACTTAAAGTGCATTTTCATGAAATTTAATACACACAATTCATAGAGAATCTAATGCAACACCAGTCTATTAAGTTTTCTGTTTTTTTGTGGGTTTTTTTGTTTGTTTTTGTTTTTGTTTTAGGATTTGACCATAAACATACTGGAATTATTTATATACTTCAAAATGTTGGGGAGTTCCCTGATGGTGTAGTGGCTTAAGGCTTCGGCACTGGTGCTGTCAGTGCTGTGGCCTGGGTTCGATTCCCAGTCAGGGAGCTACCCACATACCAAAAAAAAAAAAATGTATTTGTAGACTTCCAAGTCCATTACCTTTGAGTTATAATATAAATGATAAATATATATATTATTTCACCTGGAAAGAAAACACTCTCAGTACAAAAGCACTTTTTTATACTTTATATTCTCTTGTACTAATACAAAATTATTAGTATTTTCTTCTTTTTATTATATTTTTATTATGTTGGTAGTTCCCTGGCTGGGAATAGAACCCAGGCCACAGCATTGATGGCGCCAAAGCCTTAGCCAATGCACAACCAGGGAACTCCCCATATTTTCTTCTTACAGGTAGTCATTTATCTTCTCTTGTTTTCCATAATACAATCTTTATTCACTTTATAAAAAAAAAAAAAAAATATATATATATATATATATATATATATATATATATATATATATATATATATGTGTGTGTGTGTTAAGGCTGGAGTGTGGTTAAAGCAGTCCAGCTTTAGCAATATTCAGTAAGATGTTTCCACTGAAATGTTAAAAAAATAAGGTGACAAAAGTTACAAATTTTAGAACAAAGATTTTCTCTTAAAGAGTGAGATGCTGTTCTGCTACATCATCCAATCTCTCGCATCTTAGGTGAGTTCTCCTTCCACTCTGGAAATCTCTCTTAGGGTATGTAGAATCCTTGACAATTGTTTCTCTGTACTCTTCCAATGCTTTCTAGGAGTCAGAGCAAACAGTTTTTTCTTCTTCCAAGTAATCAATAAGTAAGTTTGGCTTGGGACTTCATGAGTTCACATGAGGTTGAAAAAAAACAAAAAAATTGATACTAGCACAGATGAAGAGAGATGCAACATAATTTTAAATAAGTTTTGGCCTTCTCACTCTGTATCTCAGATCTAGTCTGCTCAACTGAGTCCTGGAAGCAGGCGAATGTAAGCTGGTGCAGGGTTTCCACACTCCACTGTATGCAAATGTTCTGGGCACTTTCACCTCAACTTAAGCACACACACACACACACACACACACACACACACACACACACACTTTTTAAATTTCATGATACTCTTTTTAGGCCCTGGGAGGGCAGCCCTGATTAAGCTGGGCTGACTAGACCAGCATTTGCAAGATTTTCTACTTGTGTCAGTGCATTGACCCCCAGCTTTCTGCTTGCCCCTTGAGCTTGTGTTTCATTTTTGCCCCTTTATTGGTGGCACCATTCCTGTGCTCATGGGGCAACAGCGCCTTTAGCAGGATCTTCCAGGAACTCTCTTTTGGAGACTTCACAGGTTGTGATTTCTTCTGGAGGCCTGTCAGAAGAAGCAAAGCTAATAACCGAGGCCTTTTTTATCTTGCCCTCCCATACCCACTCAGGCAAACTTGTCACTGCAGCCCAGCAGTCCATGAGGAAGCTAGAGAGAAAGGAGCTTCACTGTTTAGCACATTTCTGACCCACCCCCAGCTTTTCATGGAGGTACAGCCAACACTATGCATGCACACTTGTGGACATTAGCCTTAGCACATTTCTGACCCACCCCCAGCTTCTCATGGAGGTCCAGCCAACACTATGCATGTATACTTGTGGACATTAGCCTCACCCCTCTCACATAGTCTGCACCTTGGCACATTTTAAGCCTTGCCCAGTGACTTAAGGTGGGGTGCTCATAAGGTTCTAAGTTAAAAAACAACCTGGCCACAGCCCCAACAAATTCTTGAAGCCTCTCTCTTGTTAGGAAGTGTTTGGAGAACTCAGAGGTTCTCCTTGGTGTTCTAGAAAATTCTTAAATAAAATCCATGGACATCAAGAAAACAATACTCTTATCTTCCTCTAGAGTCCCAGCAACCTTGTGCACACTGAACAGAGTAGTCTTTCAAGGAAAGCAACACCAAGCCCATGCCCCATGGTTTGTGGGTTCTGTCTGTTCAGGTTTGTGGGGTCAGGTGAGAACCTTTCCCTGCCAACTGGAAGGCTCCACCCCTGTGCAGGCTGACCTTCCTGGTTGTAGACCAGGCTATTTGGCTCCTAGTTCTAAAACTTTCCTCTTTAGCATTGCCATAGCTGCTGCAGCTACCACCACATCTTGATGTGGATCCAGTGAGCAACAGGGCACTACCAAGCACCTTCAGGCAGCACATTGAACATTGTTGACAATCGTATCTTAGCTTTGCTGAATACATTCATTCTCCACACATCCAGTGTGAGGTCACTTTAGTAAAAGGTCATTATCATGGCTGAGAATTTTGACCGCCACTACTGCAGAAATCCCATGGAGGAGAAGACGTGAGTGAGGAAGGATAGCCACTACTGTTACCTAAACTGCTTTCACAGTTCTGTGTCAACAACTGTATGAATTGTGACAAGCTATTCAGTGCAGACTCCAAAGAGTTTCACTATAAAAACATCTACTAGCACGACACGTGCTTTGCTGTACCAAGTATCCTCACCCCTCAGCAGTGAGACTTTTGTGGCCAAAAACAATGAGATTGTGTGCAAAAAGTGTAATGTGCTGAAAGACTCCCTCCATTTCAAGGGCTGCTACAAGTCATTTGTGGCAGGAGATCAGAACGTGGAGTAAAGAGCTGTGGTACATATACACAATGGAATATTACTCAGCTGTAAGAAAAGATGAAATATTGCCATTTGCAACAAAATGGATGAACCTGGAGATCATCATGCTAAGTGAAATAAGCCAGACAGAAAAAAAAAAGAACTGCATGATTTCACTCATATGCGGAATATAAAACTGAAAGCAAAGAAAAAAAGAACTGAACAAAC